>CBVK0103674830.1:2928-34858 GCA_900067695.1 Picea abies | reverse complement strand
AAAAAAAAAAAAAAAACAATCACTATGTAGATTTTCGATATGGTGTAGTTGCAAGGTAGGCTAGATAGGCTGGTACAATTTGGAAAGATATAAGATTTGAACAAGATATCATCATATGATTTAGAAAAATCTCCAAAAGGCATGGCATGATCGACATATTCAAAACAACAAATTTGAATAGGGGGATCTAGAGCTACTATATGATAGTAAATTTTGCAAACATCTAGAGAAATTACAACTGCATTGGTAGGGACTATACAAGATATTACTCGAGAGGGCACAATATCACTAGCACTATTGGATGGCCAACTAAAGAAGCAATAGGTCAATGGTGCACAAGAAAATCCCTATTCTTCTTGAACCCAAGAAAATCCACGCTAAATTCTAGGAGGGGGAGTTAATGTACCATAGTAGAACTCTAATTTCAAATTTTTACTTTAAGTAATTCAATTTCTTCAGGTCAATTTCAGTAGTTTCAAAATTAGTTTCTATTGCTCGTCACTTTCTAGGTATAGGAATAAAAAGTAGAACAAGTCCACAGTTACACAATCTAAAGTGCTCTACCATAGTAGAGTTGTGGGGTCAAGGCGTTAGTGACAATTAGGGATGTTTCGAGGGAAGTGATGGATGTCATGGGATGTAGAAGAACTGTAGAGTTAATGCACTATAAAGTTGGGGGGGGGGGGGTGTTTGCATAAGGTAAGCTATCTATGGGAGGGAATTCTCTACACAAAAAAATTTTGTTTAGAGGCTTTTTTTATTTATGGAAAGAGTTGGGTCATATCACCATTTAATTTTTCCAATAGTGTAGTAGTCAAAGGTAGTAATGTAACTTGCATTGTATATTGCAGCACATGCCATGATTAAAGTAATGATTTTGTATTTGTGTCTAAAAAGCCACTACAAAAATAATGTCTTATCCTGCATTGATGACCTTACGTGGGTAGGTTTTGTCATGGATTTAGTTTGTTTAGGTAAGGTGGGGTAGAGATCAATGGCCAAGATGGCACATGCTTCAAGTGGCATTGATCCCAGTAAAAGAAATTAAAGCACAACTTTATGATTGGAGTTTTGGAAAGAATTCATATCACTTGAATGCACAAGATTGGAGACATGCAAGAATTTCAAAGATGACCTTGCACCAGTCAGAGTTGCAAAGCTTCAAAAGACAAAATAATTAGATGAGGCAAGATTCAAGTGTTGTAGGTTGGATAATATAGGGATCCTACAAAAGAATTCAATGTTTAAGCAAGGTTTAGTCTACGAGAGGCAAGAGTTTATTAAGGGTGGCATTTGGTATTTACCAGTAATGGAGTGTCAAGCAAATTCCACCACATGCATAAGCAATGATTAACAAAGGAAACGTGGGCCAAGGGATGCGAAAGAATATGCCAAGGGGGGAGAAGGTCCCATTCCAAGTGTTGAGGGACCCAGTCTGCCTAATTGGTGTACTCAAGCCATGGGTGCATCTTATTAACAAAGAGGGGCATGTAAAAGGCTATGTGGAGTAGGTTTAGCTAGTGGATTATGATATTCAATACCCTTCCTTATTCCTTGGATTTTCCCAAGAGAAGTTCTTAGAGACAACAGGGGGAAACTATGGATCTTCCAACCATTGAGTCCATTATTTAAATCAAGAATAATGATCCTTCTACACATCCCATGCTTTGGGACATCTACTGTGGTGAAGAAGTGTGTGAGGTTGTTGCTCTCACCGACTCACACTATTGGAATTTGGCTAGATTGTAGGATCACCATTGACGTGGATAGAGTTCAAACTATCATGGGGCTACCAATGGCTAGAAAAGATGATGATAATGCATTCTCACAAGAATAATAGTGTAGACAAAAGGGGATATAGTAGAGGAGCCAATAGGTCCATCCCTAAAATATGACATAAACAAGGGAAAGTGGGGATATGAAATATCCTCAATCAATAGTGTATTGGCCAACATGCTAGCACAATAGCTATTTGCCAAAGTATTATGGACCTACTAAGTAGGAGAATGCTCAAAGTTGGCAGTTCATGTCTCTGATGTATGTGCATCCAATGTGAGGTTGAACTAGATTTCATACCTAACTATGAAATCATCCAAAATTGGTATAGACACACATGATAGAAACTAAGACTTCTACTATGGGAGTTTCTTGTTTCTTCTCTCATTCTCACAATGGGCAACCTTGATAGGTATTGACGTTTTTCCTTGCTAAATTCATTACAACCTAATATGAGTGTCTTGCTAAATAAATAACGCCACACAAGTCATAATCAACACCACTTTTGAGGGATACTACCATGTGGAATGTGATTGTGCAAGCCAATAGAGTACCTAAGGCCATCATCGATGTGCATGGTTGAGAAAACCAGTTTGAGGTCAACCAACACTTTTGTCATATGAGGCCATGGCTATCAAACAACAATGTTAATCCAAAAGAAAAGGTAGAGATGTTAGACTTCATGTTGACGTCGAAGCATGTCGACCAGGCATTCAAGCCATAGGCCCAAGTAGGAAAGTCCCAAAAAAAGAAACAAGGAAAGAGGACCTTGCTGTTGGTAAGCATAGAGGAGCGAGGTTAAGCATGCTCGCCCAGAAAATAGACCATGAATTGACATGGATGGAGAGATGACATCAGAGTTCACTGAGTCAAATGACTTAGAGACATGCAAATGGTTGGGGCTAAATGTCATCAATGATAAGGCTTTTGACATAGTAACAAGACAAAATGTTTAGATGGGTAACCATCTTGGTGTAGGAAGAACAAGAGGAAGTGATAGATGACTACATACCTCTACACCCTAAGATTTGGCCTAAGAAAACAACCCCTGAACATTGGTTATTACCCCTCAACACTACCTACACCAATATTGCAATACCTACACCAATATTGCAATGATAGGTTAATGGAGTCTACAACCAATCTAGCCACACTACAAGGCTTCAACTGAGATTATGAAATCAAATTCCAAAATAGGTAGAAAGAATCCACGACTAGGTAGAGTGAAACGACGATATAACAGACTTGTTCAACATAGAAGTGATTAAAGATAATTGTAGAGAAAATTTATAGAACATTCTCAAGTATACTTAAATTATCTCCATTATTAATATTATTATTTAATTAAAAAAATCAAATTTGTTATCTATCACAACATAAAATTTTTAAGGGTTTAACTAAACCTTTAAAAACTTTATGAGATTATATTTTTATTTTAAATATAGAAATTTGGGAAAATTTTATAATTTTAAAAACATTTAATTTTTAATAAAAAACTTTATGAGATTATATTTCTATTTTAAATATAGAAATTTGGGAAAATTTTATAATTTTAAAAGCATTTAATTTTTAATAAAGACAATTTTAATAATTAATACAAAATTATAAATTTCAATTTCCAGAGATATTAAGTATAAATGTAAAGCTTATCTTAATGTGGATGTTGTTAAATTTAACGTTATAATAAGATTTGAAATGGGAAATCAATTTGGATTTATTCATTTTGAAAAAAAAAATAAATATTTAATTTATTTTCATAAACTTTCAAAACATTCATAAAACATCGTATAGTTAAATTCAACATTTATAATTTCTTTAAAACATTTAATAATTTTCAAAATAAATATCATATTAAATTAAACTAAATATTTTATTTAAAAAAAAAAAAAATCATCAAAATCACCCTCCCTCCGATGTAAAAGAATAGATCATCATTAGTTAGACAAACAGGTGTCGGAGACGGCGTGCACCTCGATCTCATAAGTATATAAGACAAATCTTAATAAATAAATCTGAAAAAAAGTTTGAAAGTCACATTATTCTCTTCATTCTGCTTACGTGGAAGTGTTCCGTCATGAATCCCTAAAAATGTTTAACTAATTTACCACGAGAAAAACGCGGAGTGAAAAACAGGACTGCGTGACGGTTATCAAACCCGAATACCGACCTTACTGACGTGGCTAAGACGTGTCCATTATTTGTGAATGTGGCTCTGCCGTGACTAAATAACCTTATTTCCATGACAGTGTTTGCCACGGATTTTACGCCTCGCCTAGTCAGCGATCGGACGGCGAAGAGAAGCGAGAGACAGTCAAGACGATCTGGACCGTCCGATGCGGAGAATGACTTCGGTTCTAGGTCTGTCTGTTCTCCTGCCCTCACAAGACAACGAGCTAAGGGGAGGGGGATTCCTGATTCGGGGACCGATTGCTACAACTTCTCCCAATTCTGAGTCGTTTTTGCAATCCTGGCGATATTTTGACTCGGTGTGCCTTTTTCCTTGGCGTTCGGAGAACCCTGTACCTCTTTTTCCGCTCGAAATTCGACATATGGAATTTTTTTCTTCTCGTTTTGCACAAACTCGTTGCATTTTGGTTCAATTTCGTGCATTCGTGCCGGGATATGGCTATGGCGGCGAACTCTAGGAGGTTGCGGTGTTTTCCGAAACAGATATTTGGTAAAGCTTGCGCAAATATCATTCGATTTCAGTGGCATTTTGTGTGCCGCTGGTGCTTTTCGCGAGGGAGTCGCTAGGCCTTAGGCTTGCAGCTGTCTTGTGTGTTCTTTTAGGTTTGGAACTTCGAAAGTTTTAGAATTTCTACTTTCTCGCTGCGATTCGGCATTTGCTGTGATCTCTCAGGGAAAAAGTTTTGGTAAAGATTGTGACCAAAGACCTTAAATGGGAATGGATTTGTTCAAAGACATGGAAGAAAGCTTGAATACTGGCGAACGCTTTAAAGCTTAAGCAAAGTAGTTATATATGCGAGTTTATTTATCAAAGATTGTGGTGAATGTCTTAGATCCGTAGAAGTATTTAAAGAATCCGTCAAAGCCGCGTTTATTTCTTCGAGATGGCGCCCAGAACTTTGCAACTTTGTTTTTCTGAAGCCTTTTCAAAGAACCCTAAATCTTAGGTCTCGCAAGAAAACAGAAAAAAGCTTTGAGCGCCTGTTGTAATTTTCTTGTGTGACTTGCGTTCGGAAGATGTTCTTCGGCCGCCATTGTTTTGTCATTTCCAATTTCAATCAATTTATTCTACTTTTGCAGCGTTTGATCCTGAACGATATGGCTCTGGCAGCGATTACCAGGAGGTATTTAAGGGTTATGTGAATTTCTTGGAATCCTTCCAAAGCTGCTGAAGGGAATATATTTGCATTACAAGACTTTGAAGACTCTTGCAGTACTCTTTCGGTGGAGATACTGACGTGCTTCGTTACTAGTTCCATCGCACTATTAGTTTTTTTATTATAATTTTAGTTAATTCGATATTTGTGTTTTTATTATAATTAAAATAATATAATTTTAATGTTATTATTTTTATTATAAATTATATGATATCCTATTTTATTTTTCTCTGTTCTTATTTTATATTTATTATTTAACACAATCCATGCCATTGCAAAGGTTGCCTTTAGACTTCCTATTTTTAAATTATAAAAATGAAATACTTAACCATTTTTAAGTTCCATTTTCCGTACATATGTATTATAAGATTAATCAGAATATATTGTTAAAAAAATATTATTATTATAAAAATCAAAAGCAAAGTAACATGCCTATTATTATATATTATTTCATTCTTCAACTTTTAAATCCTAACCACTTATGCAACAAATTATTTTAAAATATTGATCCCCTTTGTCATAATTGAGGCTATAACTGTTTATGGGCAAGAATAAATTTAGACCTGGTATGATTTGTTTTATTTGAATATTCATTATTGTTAATGTTATTCAGTTATAAATATTTTATAAATATTTGTTATTCATTCTTGAATTTGTATTTTTTTTTTATTACAATCATTATTTTAAATTTTTTGCATATTCTAAATAAAAATTATCCAAAATTTTTTAAATCATATAATAAATATGACTACGCTCTTAGGTAATATAGATTTCCATTCATTTAAATGTTGAGTAATATGTATCCATTTTATCATATTAAATGAGCACTGCAATTATATTTTAATATAAATAATAATAAAATCATAATAAATATGTTAATGAATTATTTATTTTTTTAATTTTTTATGAAATTTTTTTAATTAATTTTTTTAATTAGTGAATATTATTTGCAACAAAAATTTTCAAACTAGAAACTAGTATAATATATAACTAATCCAATCACTGTATGATTCAAATCGAATGCCTCTTTCAGTATTTTTATTTTTTCTTATTAATAAATTATTTTTTATTTTAAATAACTCATAAATATTTTTAAGAATTAAATAACCCATAAATTTAGAAGAATAAAACATCGCTAGACCCACGGAAAGCAAGAAGAGAACATTCACACCGAATACTTTACAAGTGTTGTTGAAATTGAATACACAGACAAATAAATAAATAATAAATGAATAATATATAAATCTCTATAACTGTGCATGGCTGGTTAAAACAGGATTAAAAGTTTGAAAGTGAAATTATTTCTGTTCGGTTTCCCTTCCCGCTGTTGTTTGAGTGCCAATTTTTATCTCAGTGAAAACCGGAGTCACCCAGTCCTCTACCGGTCTCTGATGTTGAAAGCGATAGACAGAGGAATAATGATTCATCATTGCCGATGTACTCGAAGAGGATCTTGAAAAAAATCTAAACCGTCCGTTTGTCAGAATCTTTTCATATTGACCGTTGATTCTTTTGAATTAAAATAATAAATACTTGTTTTCTTATCCGCCTGACTAACGAACGATTCACACCGATCTACGTACAATGACAACTTCGTCCGTTACTTTAATGGGTCTAACGGATAAGATCAATTTTCACTCCGAGGATTGTTATAGGCCGTCCGATTTTCCTTAAGGCACAGGACTTTAAGCGGATAAGTAAACTGAAAGCGATGAATACTGGCCCCGCTGACGTGGGCTCCGCCAGCGTGTCCATTCCTCTGTTTGACCAGATAGCCTTCTTTCCCTACAAGTGTCCGCCACGCAGGATTTTGGGCCTCGCATGGTCGGCAATCGGACGGCAGAGAACGACGAGTAACAGTTCAGACGATCTGGATCGTCGGATGAGAAGGATGACGTCGGTTCTAGGCCTGTTTGTTCTCATGCCCTCGCAAGAAAACGAGCTCAGGGGCAGGGGAAACCGGGAATGGTTTTGCTTGCGTTTTCTTAATCCATTAATTTGCTGATTCGGAGACCGATTGCTGCAATTTCTCCAAAATTTTAACGCCGTTATTGCAATCCAGGCGAGATTTTGACCCGGTGTGGCCTTTTTCGCGGCGTTCAGAGCATCAGTGTGGCTGTTTTTTCGCTCGAAATTCGACATAAGGTATATTTTTCTGCTCGTTTTGCACAATCTTGTTTCATTTTGGTTCAATTTCGTGCGATCGTGCCAGGATTTGGCTATGGCGGCTAGCTTAGTAGGCTACGGCGTTTCTCGAGACAGATATTAAGTAAAGCTTGCGCAAATACCGTTAAATTTCACTGGCGTTTTGTGTTCCTCTGGCGATTCGATTCTTGCTGTGGTTCCTCGGACAGTTTGAGAAAATTACTAGATTTTCGGAAGTAGTTTTGGCAAAGATTGTGGACGAGACCTTAACTGGGAGCGGATTTGTTAATTGTCATGGACAAAAGTTTGAATACCGGCGAGCACGTTAAGGGTGAGAGAAAATCGTTTATTTATTAAAGATTGTGGCAAAGCTCTGATATCCGTATCAGTACTTAAAGAATTCGCTTAAACCTTGTATGCGCTTCGAGATTGCGACCTAAACTTTGGGCCTTTATTTTTCTGAAGCGTGCTTAAAATACCTTAAATCTGTGTATTTCTTAGGACTGGAAACAAAAAAGAACAGGCGGCTTTCAACTCCTAGTTTAGATAGTGTGCCAATATCCCTTCATTTGGTCGGAATTTAGTTTTCTTGTTACTTGCACTCGTAAGATGTTTTTCCGCCGCCATTATCTTGTTATAGATCATTCATTCCTAATTTCAATTTTATCTTCGGAATATTTACTATTTTTACAGGTGAATCGTTGTAGCTGGCTTCCGGTCTTGTGCGTTTGATCACCGAGGATACGGCTCTGGCAGCGGTTACCTGGAATTCTTCTTGAGGATATATCTGCATTTTTTAAATTAGGTTCGGTAAAGGTTTTTGTAAATTAGGTTCGGTAGAGGTAAAACAGTGCTTCAATTTCATTCCATGATTGACTTTTCTGGTTTTGCACGGAATTCGGAGCTCTTTTCGACATCCTTTTTCCTGCTGGGAAATCTGCCTATTCTTTTTCTGGTTTTTGCAGTAATTTTTCTGTAATTCCCTGCTTCCATTTGATGTCTTTTTCTGGTTTTTGCAGTAATTCTTTTGCAATTCCCTGCTTCCATTTGATGTCAGCTAGAGGAGTTATTTAGATTTTTCTTGGAACAGTTTTACAGCTGGCTGAAAACTAAATGTTGAGAGGGAAGAAAAGATTAAGATTGAGGAACTGCATGCAACTTTCAAGAAAGGTAAACCTCATAGATATTTAGTATTAAATTGCAATTGCAGTTTATGCTTTTTGAAATTTAAGGTTTGAAAATGCAACTGTCAAGAAATTTACATTGTAAGGTTTGAAAATGCAACTGTCAAGAAAGGTAAAACTCGAAAATATTTAATATTAAATTGTAATTGCCGTTTATGTTTGTTTGAAAATGCAACTGTCAAGAAAGGTAAAGCTCGAAAATATTTAGTATTAAATTGTAATTGCCGTACCGTTTATGTTTGTTTGAAAATGCACCTGTCAAGAAAGGTAAAGCTCGAAAATATTTAGTATTAAATTGTAATTCCAGTTTATGTTTTTTGAAGTATACCTTATCATGTTTGAATTCTTGAAAATTGTGATTATATGAAGATCTTGAAAATTGTCTTTATTTGATTGAAGCCTACATCATCCATGCTTTAGAGAATTTCACAAACTTCTCTCATTTTTTTTCACATCTACATTATTAGTATTTGACATTTTTACATTTTGATCCAAATCTCACTTATTAAACTAATCTAATTTGTAATTCTTAACTAATCTAATTTTTAATTCATAAGAAAAAGAAAATAAATTAAGGACCAATACAAAGAGTTTGAAATTATTTTACAAGGGAATTGCCATATATGATGACGATACCTCCACCTCTCAAGAATACATGCATACCAAACATATCATATGCAAAATATTTATTATATGTATTTAGGAAAAATATGTATTAAAATACATTTATTATATGTATTTAGGAAAAATATGTATTATATGTATTTTAATGAGAAAAAAATACATAAAATATATATTATTTAAATTTACTTATTTATTTTTATGTGAAGAGTAATTTTAGAAAAAAAGTTGTTATAAAAAATATGTATTTAGGAAAAATATGTATTCTATGTATTTTAATAGGCAAAAAAACACATATAATACATATTATTTAAATTTATTTATTATGTGAAGAGTAATTTTAGAAAGAAACTTGTTATAAAAAAAATTATTAATTGATGGATAGAAGTGCTTGTTAAATTTACACCTTCTTGATGTGGTGAGGTTGCTTTTCTAAATTAGTGTTTTCTTTAGTTTTGTTTTCTTTGCTTTATCTATTTTAAAATTGAACAATGAGGACGATCCACCGCACTACATTTAACTAAACTCATTGGCATTTTGTGTAAGATGGACAACGAATCCACTTTACACCTCTTTTTGAACTGCAAATTCACCCAATAAGTCTGGTTACATGTCACTACTGCATTAAATATATCTGAAAACTAGACTGGAACCTTGTGGCTGTTTTTTCGCTCGAAATTCGACATAAGGTATATTTTTCTGCTCGTTTTGCACAATCTTGTTGCATTTTGGTTCAATTTCGTGCGTTCGTGCCAGGATTTGGCTATGGCGGCTAACTCAGGAGGCTACGGCGTTTCTAGAGACAGATATTAAGTAAAGCTTGTGCAAATACCGTTAAATTTTACTGGCGTTTTGTGTTCCTCTGGAGTTTTTTCCCAGAGAGTCGCTAGGCCGGAGGCTTGTAGCTGTCTTCTGTCTGTTTTTCGGCTTCGGAGTTCGAAACTTTTAGAACTTCTTCTTTCTCGGTCCGATTCAACTCTTGCTGTGATCCCTCGGACAGTTTGAGAAAATTACTGGATTTTCGGAAGTAGTTTTGGTAAAGATTGTGGACAAGACCTTAACTGGGAGTGGATTTGTTAAATGTTAAGTAAAAAGGCTTGAATACTGGCGAAAACGTTAAAGTTTACACAAAATCGTCTTAAATACGAGTTTATTTATTTAAGATTGTGGTCAAGGTCTATATCCGTATCAGTACTTAAAGAATTCGCTAAAACCTTAAATGCGCTTCTAGATTGGGACCTAAACCTTGCGATTTTATTTTTCTGAAGCCTGCTTAAACTACCTCTTTGTATTTCTTAGGACTGGAAAGAAAAAACAGAAGGCTTTCAACTCCTAGTTAGATAGTCAATAGTCGTGCCAATATCCCTTCATTTTGTCGGAGTGTAGTTTTCTTTTTCTTGTGACTTGCGCTGCCAAGATGTTTTTCGGCCGCCATTATTTTGTTATAGATCTTTCATTTCGAATTTCAATTAACTTTGGAATATTTACTGTTTTATGTTGTGATTCGTTGTAGTTTGCCTCCTGTCTTGCGCGTGTGATCCCAGACGATTCGGCTCTGGCAGCGATTACCTGGAGTTCTTGAGGAAATATCTGCATTTTTAAAACTAGGTTCGGTAAAGATCAAACAGTGCTTCATGATTGACTTTACTTGTTTTGCATGAGATATCTGCTAGGAAATCAGCCTATTCCTTTTTCTGCTAGGAAATCAGCCTATTCCTTTTTCTGGATTTTGCAGTAATTTTTTGCGATTCCCTGCTTCCGTTGGATGTCGGCAGCCAGCCGTTCAGACTTCTAGAGGAGTTATTTGCATTTATTATAATCGTTCCACAGCTCGCTGAAGGGAGTATATCTGTTTAAGCTTGCATTACGAGCCTTTGAAATCCCCCTCGTATTATGGAGTCATGCAGCGATTTTGCTTGGAAGAGCTTTTTGGGATAGCTGTCCATTAAATTCTTCTCCAGACAGAATCTTACCTGGAAAGTGTGAAATTTCATGGAGAAAAACCGTGAAGGCCGGCGTGGAGGAGCTATTAAGAATAGGCATGTTTCTGCAACCCGTCGATCCAGGGCATCTGGACCTAAGTACTCCTCAGGTAAAGCCACTGCAACAGATGAAAGAACTACCCTTTCCAGATAGATTTACTATATGCTGTTTCCTGTTTGAAAATTTCTTAGAAATGATATCAGGGTTTTCCTGCTTGAATTTAGTTCTTTGCTTTCCTTGATTTTCGTTTGCCTTATGTGTTGATTGCCACGATTGTGCAATTTATTCAGTTGTTATGAATGTTTTCTTGGAATTTGTTTTAATCTGGCTCAGATGCATTTGTTCTAATTCGGCAGTCAGCAATGAAGACGGAGATGACATGGTGGAAAATGAACCCAGTCCTAATCGCAGAATGCAAGATAGGTCAAAGAAACACAGTGGGCGCATCTCACCCTTGTTTCAGGAATCTGACTCCTGCAAGGACCGGAGCAGATCTCAGCACAAGAGAAAGAGTCTTGGCTCACAGGAGCCACAAATTGATGAATCTGGCATTGCCACTGCCAAAGTAAAAAATTATAACATCGATAATGCTGAAATGGCTAGGTCTGAGGATGACGATGATCTGCCACCCCCAACAGTTCCATGCCGTACTTGGAGACTGAAGCTTCACACAAAGGTGGTTGTTTGAGAAACACACAAGTATGAAGTCTGTTTAAGAACTTACGGGCTAATATTTGGCATGGAACTTTTTAGTAACATTTCCTTGCAATCTGCTTTCAGGCTCGGGAAGATCTGGCGCCTATTGACCCGGCAGCAGTTCCTCGCAAGTTGCGCACAGGTTTGCTAAAGCTCATCAAGCTCTGGTCTCAAGGTTTAAGCCAGTTTAGGATGGATTCCTTGTGGATTTATAGTGCTAATCCCCAATTGAAACAGCTATGACGAAACGCCAACAAGAATCCACACTGCATATGCATGTAGCTGACATTGGAAAGCAGCATTCCTCCAATGATGCTGCTCCAACATCTGCAGCAACTTGTTCTAATATGTCTGTGAATCATGGTCGTAAGAAGGTCAGTAAACAACATTTTATCTCATAATATACTAAAGAAATACATTTGAACTTCTCTTAAACATTTTGTCAAGTTTATCGTCTTCTTTCCTTGCAGAAGCCTGTTAATCAGAAGCCTTCAACTTCAAAATTGGTCAAGGTCTGTTGATGTTCCGCTTCTTTTGAAGGAAGAACCTGAATGTTGCATTCGGTCTTTTTCATTACAGTTCTAAACATTGGACTTTGTCACACAGGCATCTTCCACAAGAGTGTCTAAAACTGAAGTGGAGGTTGCAGAAACTCTCTTTGATCTTGCCAGAATGTTCACAGCTCACTCAATGCCCTCTGCTACAGAAGAAAAAGCTGAGCCAAAACTAGCAAGGAACTCAGCACCAGCAAATTCTGCTACATTGTTGGACATGAAGCCAAGTCCCGAGGCATCCACTTTTGATGCAGCCTCTCCGTCATCCTCTGTTGCTCTGAGCCAACCAGGAGGTCTTTACTGTTTTCCATTCATTGTCAAAGTTTAATCTGTAATATTTCGGTATTAATAATGTTCTTGGGTATGTCTTGGGTCTGCAGCTATGAAAAGAAAACGTCAACGAATGAGCTCTAAAACAAATGATGAAGAACCCACGCCAATTTCAGATCTTTGCTGGTCACCAGAATTGGCTGTTGCTGAGCAAGCTCTCTGTTTCCATCCTGACAAAGGCCAATCAGACATGGAGTTGAAAGTAAGTCCTCGAGGAGTAACATTAGTTCCAGCTGTGATAGGCTTGATGGCAGCTTCCCCTGACATCAAAGCTGATTCAGAGAACCCTGCAACTGCCAAGGAAAAAGAACTAAGAATGGACACCAGCAGTTCTGCATCAGAGGAGATCAAAAGCACATGTGATCCGCAAGAAAATCTCACAGTTGCGAAATTTTATGGCCCAATGCATGTGGATAGTGAACTTACAGAAAACCTAGTTATGGAAGAAACTGTACATGAAGAAGAGCACAAAAGGAGGCAAGCCCTATCCAACCATTTCTATTTTTACTTTTCTTTCCTTTTCTTTTTTAACTATGTTTTCAGTTGGGGTTCAAAGGTATACCCTGCACTTATTAGTCTCACATGTTCTGGCATTGTTTAGAGGATGCAGATCGACCTGCATATATTCAGCCTGGGGCTCTAGCAGTCTCAGTTACCTGCAAAATTTTCTAAATTACACATGACCATTTTTCTAAGTAACTGTTGGGTGCACCTTTCTGTTATATCAGCACTCTGTATACAGAAAAATGACTAGTCTATCATCAGTGTGCTGGAGATATTATTGAGACCAGTATTTCTGTCTAACTATTTATTCTGAATTGCTGACAGACAATCAAAATTGACTCCAATGGACTGTGGTGATCGGAACAAAATTGATATAGATTTGATGGTATGTTTTGCGTTCCGTCTTTCACTTATTTTCATTGTAGGTCTTGATTGCTATGTTTTTCTTTAAAATGGCATTGTTTTGTTTTCATACAGAAATGTATATGAATAAATGCATCTGCATTGATAAGGGCTTAAGTTTATACATGTTAGACACATTTAATTCTGTATGTATTTTTGTTTGAGTTTGCTTATAGCATGTGCATTTGGTTGGCATTTTTCTGGCAGTCACCTCCCAAAGATATTGGCAAGGCCGACTACACTCTTGATTCAAACATGCCTGACGCAAAGGAGAAAGAAAAGGTTTATCCTTCTGCAATATATTTCTTAATATGCTTAAGTGTAAATAGCTTATAAATGCTTATTCATATCAGCATCACTAAAGCATTTACTTGTTCATTCTGTCTGCCTTGCTTTAACTTTCTCTTTGTACCATGCACTTTTATGTCTCTCTTCTTTGTAGACATTTCCAAATAGTGACAAGGGTGATGGCATTATGGATTCCAACGTGGCTGATGCCAAGGAGACAGACAAGGTTTGTTGGTTATTTGTTATACAACTTTCTAATATGTTATAATATTTATTCCATGAAGCTATCTATTTTCTTTTTTCAGTTTTTAGTATCTTATCATCACTGCATTATATGTTGTTCCACCTGTCAATAAGATAAGATAAGATAAGAAAAGATAATTTTGTTAATGTCCAACGAATGACCACAAAAGTAGGTCAAAGTTAGATGCAGTTTTCTCATCAGCTGTTTATTCCCTATTGTTGATTCTTGACATTCAAACATTAAATTCCAGTACAGTTTTCTGATTGGGGTAGTCAACTTATGATCTCTAATT
Source organism: Picea abies (assembly GCA_900067695.1). Lineage (NCBI taxonomy): Eukaryota > Viridiplantae > Streptophyta > Pinopsida > Pinales > Pinaceae > Picea > Picea abies. Next base: position 20,495 of record CBVK0103674830.1, on the reverse strand, counting down.
GACTCATGCTATTGTCAACTTGGGGTTTACAGTTCATCTTTTGGGGCTAGTATTGAGTTCAGAACTCTGTCGATATTCAAACAGTATTGATAAGTGTATTTTTTTGTCAGGACTTCTTCATGCTTATAAACTTCTAACATTGAAAAATGCTTTCTTGGCAGATGGACTTGGCAACCATTCTTGCAGCAGAAATTGCTTCAGTAGGGGAGAGAAATAAAGTGGAAACTTCTAAGGACATGGAATTTGAAGAAGAAAATAAGCAACTAATTCAGAATACCGAGTATAATGAATGCAATGAGTGGACACCTGAAAAGGATCACAGCATTTTCAGAGAGAAAAACAAGAAGATAGATGCTTTAAAGGACAGGGGCAAGCAGGAAACAGCTAAACAATCAGTTAAGGGAACAGGGAAAATCATCAAAGGTGATTTATGTACCCAGAGGATAGATAGACCTGGTATGTCAGGTCTATCTGAAGAGTGTCTAATTTGATAGGGTGGAGGTCAGATAGGTCTAATATTTTTTAAATGATGTTTTACTTTTGCATTATGTCTTCCATTTCTTGCATCTGATGATCAGCTTTTATTAATATGGTTCTTTTGGGATCCAGATTCAAATGTTCCAGCAAAGGCTACCACAAGAACTAATCCTCTAAGCACACAATTACCTGTTTCCATGGGAATGTCTGGTTGGCCTGGAGGATTTCCTCACTTGGGGTAATGTATATGGACTATGGTCTCTTTCTAGTTTCTTGAGACTAGGGTTGTAAGTTTTACAAAGGCATGTTATATTTTCTTGTTTAACATGTAACTAATCCTTCCAATTTTACTTGACAGTTATTACTCTCCTGTGGCAGCAGCAGCGGCTGCTGCTGTGGCTGCTTCATGGCTGACACGCAGCAGCAGCGGCTGCTGCTGTGGCTGCTTCATGGCTGACACCTGTCTCCATGACAGGAATGTCCTCAACAGAAAACAATACAGAAGCACTACAGGTGATATATCAAATGTGCTCTAGTTTGAGATCCTAAGTAACGTGAAGAATATTATAAACTGTTGCTTTGACATTGTTCATGTAACCTGTAAGAGAACCATGGGTGTTTCTCCCTTCATAGCATCCCAGCAAACAATGCTATTTGTTTATTACATCATAGATTCTTATTCAAGCCTTTTAGCATCAAAGATTTAAAATTGTTTGGTGGAATGCTTTAGTTTGTGATTTTATGTGAAGAATGTTACAAACTGTTTCTTTGACATTGTTCATCTAAGCCGTAAGAGAACCATGGCGGTGCTTTTTATTGTAGACCATTGCACCAAACAATGCTGCTTCTCTATTACATCATAGGTTCTTATTTAAGCCTTGTGACATTGGATATTAAAAGATCTATAAAAGTTACATCGTATAAAGAAAGTTAGTTTGAGAATGAGGCATGATGATCTGTAATCACAATGACGACTTGGTAAAGGAACATTTCAGTCATCACTGAATTCAAGGATCAGCTGTTTGTCTCATGTTTGTGAGAACTTTCACATGCCTTAAAAAATACAGCAATTATAGCCTGAAGAATAGTCTTTAATTACAAACTTCTCTATATTGGTTTACCTACCTAGGTAACTTTCTATATATTCACTTCAGTCAAGTTTTAGCTATTACAAAGTGTACTTATTGCATACTCAAATCTTTTGTGCAGCTTCCCTCATTACTATTCCCCACACACCAATCACGGAAGCGCTGTGCAACACATGTGTATATAACCCACTTCATTGATTTCCAGCGGCAAATAAAATCTAATCCCTTGTGGGCTGCTTCCTATGGAAGCTCAACCGGTCTATATGGAAATAGTTTAATAGGAACATCTGCAAGTACTGCTCTGGGACCTGGAGGTAGATCCCACGACTTACCTTGGACTTGTCTCAAGGATAAAGGACGTGCTGATGGAGATTCTGTTGCTGCAAATGTAAATGGGGTAAAGAATAGGGAAGGTAATGCATGCATGGAAGCACTGGAAATAAAGTCTAATTCACAACAGCAAACTCAACCATCACAAAAAAAGAGCCCAATATTTCAGGTATGGTGGAAATTTAAGTTTACATTTAATGGACTGTTGAATTATAGTTTAAAACTTTAATCTTATGGATACACATGCTGATAATGGACTGCAACAGTGTAATATGTACTTTTCTTGTGCAGAATGGTTCTGTTTTGAGTTTTCCTTTTACTGGTGCAACTTCTGTCAGTGGCGGTAGTGCAGGAGCTGCTAACACAACAGGAGGAAATGTTTTGGGAACTGCAGCTATGTTTTCTTCTGGAAGCACTACATCTACATGCAGTTCTTCGGTCAGTGGTGCTGGGAACAGCTTATTTGATGGAAGTGTTGCGAATGCTGCAGTTTTACAGGCTCAACTACTTAATTCTGTCATCCAGCAACCTACCTTTCCTTTCTCTATATCACCTGCTCTCTTTGGAACAGCATACAGTGGATCTCTGATACCACAACAGGTTGATGGTTCAGTCTTGACTCTTGACTAATATCTCTGACAGACAATACTATATACTTTTTAAAATTTTTCTTATCTATTAATGAGATTTCGTCTTATGGAAATCTGTTCTTATAACAATGCACAATCTTTTGCAGGTGCCTCACATTTATAATCACCCATTCTATGAACCTCATATGGTGTCTCAACAGTTGGCTAATACAACCTCAGTAACCACTGGTCAAAAGCAACCAAAGAACTCTGAGGGCCTTGGCAGTTTTCCTCCTTCAGAATCTTCCCAGCTGCAATATCAACAGGCAATATCATCATCACAGGCTGGATCTGTATCACAGAATTCAAACCATATGAATGAAAAGAACATTCCAGCAGATAGCAGATCAGCTACAAAAGTACAGCTTCCAATGGTTCAAAGAAATGCATATGGCCAAAACTTTTCTCCAGGGCAGGTCTCAAGTTTGAATTCTCAATCTACAGAAGTTGCTAGTTGCATGCCTGCATTGCCGGTTCATTCTCAGGATTTTGGCTTGATGACAACCTTTGGAGTAAAGCAAACAGGCAAAATGAAACAACAAGCAGAAGCACATTTACAGTCCCAACAACAGAAGGCATATCTTTCCACTCAATGTCATGCAACTGCTCCTGGTTTGCAAACACAGTCAAAAGGATTTGACTCTAAATCACAACCACCTTCTATGAATATTAATATAAATAGAGCGCCTATTATTCCTGATTCGAAATTACCTGGTATTGCATCAATAATGGCATCACAAGGACAGACAGTTCAGAGCATGGTTGATCTTGCAAGAGGGCAGAGTCCATCCCAAAAATCTACCCATAACCAACCAATCTCTGGACAAGCTCACCAATATAGCATGCCTACTAGTCACAATCAACAGAAGCAACAACAGCAAGCAGCACTAAGAGAGAGAGTGGTAACAACTGCAGTTGTAGATGGTGGAATAACCACCAATGGCAGAAGTTATGGTAATGATGGTCATGAAGAAAACCAAAAGGGATCTGTTAAAAGCAATTTGGATAAATCGAATGTACTAAGGTGTGAATGGGAGTCTTCTCAAATTATGCAAGGTTCTCAAACAAATGCTGACCCCAAAATAGTAAACAATGCTACGCCAAACATGATTGCATTTTCAGAAGGCTCAGCCACTAAGACTGCTACCTTTGGCAAGCTTCCTACTGAAAAGGGGATTCATTTTCCAGGGCAAGATGCATGTGTTGCTAGTCAAGGGTTAAGATGTGGCCATACTACTCAGGATTTACCTCAGCTGAAAACTACTACTATTGCACCAGCAATATCGCTTTTGCCTGATATATATAGTAATGCACCTCGAGCTATGCAGAGGGGTATAAGTCAGGGACAACAGTCAAGGGGTGAACAGCCTACAATGAATTCAGGTCAAGTTCAAAGGATATTGCCAGGTCCATCTTTACCTTCAGCTGTTGCCACTGCCACTACTTTGCTTTGTGTCCCACCTGTTTCAAAGTCAGGGGTTGGTGCTGTTACCAAGCTTTGTGTCCCACCTGTTTCAAAGTCAGGGGTTGGTGCTGTTACCAAAAATTCTGTATCTCGGAAAGATTCTCATTTATCTCAGCAAAAATTATCTGTGGCCTCCACTTCAGTCAAGGGGTCTTCAGCAGCAAATATGGTATCAATCTTGGGCTCAGGTCCATCAGTAACACCTCTACAAGGACAGCTAAATCAAAATCATTACAATATACAGCAACACCAGCAACATCAGAACTTGCGGTATCAACAAACTGTGCAGCTTATCGATTCTGCACAGAAGCATCATGGGCAGGCTGTACTACAAAATTATCCTTTGAATCAGAATTATTCCCACCAAATACTCAAGCAACCTTCACCACAGCAAAAACATCATCAGGTTGGGCAGCAGCTTCTCATCCACCCTCTACAATATGAAGTTCAGACACAATCTCAAGTCCATTCACACCCTATACCTCAACAACCAACACTGCATCATCAACAAACATCACAACATTTGCAGCAACAGTCAAGGCAAATTGCTCCCTTGTCTCAGCAGCTTGGGAACATACAACAGCAGCACCTCAAACAAGTACAGCCAGTTATTCCAGCATCTTTTGGTATTACAGTAAGTGGGAATCTCTCCCATAATCTAGGGTCTGTCAATGCAGGACATGCTTCTTTTAGTGTAGTTTCTAGTAGAGTGACAACTCCAACAAAGTCAACTGGAGAAATCAATACACCTTGTCCTGATTCCAAAATAAACTTTAGCGATGGACCTGTCCTTCCACATAGCCGCAATGATGGAACTTCAACTCCACAGCATATTAGCAATGCCAATACAGTTTCTTTGCCTTATCCAAGTTCAATTTCACATCCTATGCATAATTCTGGAGCAGTTGAAAAGCTTAATGAAAAAACAAATCAATGATCAGTAATTGAGTGCCCCATAATATGACAATTATCACACTCCATACAGTCCTCTTGTAAAGTACTTTTACAATTTTGACCTCTGGTTGATGCCATAGTTACACGTTGCTAGCCAAGCTGTGGATGACATTTCATGGCTGCATTGAAATTCTCTTCTAACCATTCCAAGGCATCAAGCAAGCCTTCCAACTGGAAGTAACTGTGAAAGAAGCAGAACTAACATCAAAGCCGGCAAAATGATGTAACACCAAAAGCAATGGATTGCTTCTGAACCTCTGTCATGACCAAGGAATTATCCTTTTCTTTTGTATGGTGGGACAGCTGCCCTCAAGATAGCTATTTATCAGGAAACCTCTATTACTGGTACTGGTGTCTCTGTTATGCTGCATGCATTTCTGCTCCATCTTCTTCTTTTATTTACAAACATGACTGCAAGTCTGATCTGCTCAAATCCAGGGCTAAGTTTTTTCAATGTTTATTTCCAATAATGGTATCTAATCTGCTTTGGCTATTTGGAATTGAGCAGAAGGTCTTTAACTGAAGTATTGTGATTAACTGGGCTTGCTGATGGACAACGATGTGGTCATGGTATGTATCTCTTCTTGCAACAATATCAAATGGTTGCTTGGCTATAAGACAAAATAGCCCTCAAACTTGGTTTCACAGGAAGAAGACAAAATTATTTGAAACTTGGGACTTGGCATGCACATGCTACACCTGGATTTATCGGTATAGTCTGGAGTAACATGGCAAATTGTAATTCTTTGTTTCAGGAATCAGGATGGAATTGAATTTATTTTCTGATCTTTTGTCCATGAAAGGGTAAAGATCTTTGTTCATTTGTTGAATTCCTTAATACTGGTTTATCATCTGTCTACCTAAGTAACTCCATCCGGGTATTGTTGTCAACTTGTTAGGTAAACCAAAATAATAGTTCTTGCCAGCCAGTCAATATATACTATACAGGTCATGTAATTGCTGTGGGTATGCTGAGCCACGTGGTTTGTGTTCGAATTTGGCCGCAATGAATTTAACAAAAACAATTTCCATGCAAAAGAATATCATAAATTCTCCATTGTGTTCTCCCTGCAAATGTGTTCTTGTCATGTCTGTGCAGGACATTGTGCAAATTTATGAGATGCTGGTTGCTCCAATAATCTGGACCTTTACATATAACGTTTTGTGGCTGAATCTGGCATACAATGAGGGCTGGTCCTGAAATGGCAAGTCTTGGAACTTCTTCAATAAAAATCTGCGAACTTGGTAGCTATGGGAGTATACTAGTGCTGCTAATTGTCGAATATTTGATGCTTACAATTACCTATTCTGGTCAGAAAATAACATTTTATGAATATGTTACCATAGGTTGATCAAGAGGTAAAGACAAGTTACCATCTTAACAGGTAGCCAAGTTCAATTTCCAGGGACAGATTTCGCTTTCTGCTCTGTATATGATTCAAATTGCAAATAGAAAGAAATAAACAAGGGAAAAGAATAGAAAAAAAATTCTCGCAGATCTTTGTTTTCAAGTAGGTCTCATATTTAGTCTATGTGAGTCACTAGTGCATGTGTGTGTGTGTGTCAAGAGATCACTATCAAGTTTGTGGAAAGAGATTGTTATATCTTTTATTTTCCAAGCAGAGGTTTGATCTCCCCATATGGTTTGGTCTACATCCTCTGACCTGCCATAGATAACCTGCTAACAGGCACTTGGGGGACGGTACCTTTCAGCGTATCCAGGGAAGAGGTTATGTCTTTTTTGTATAAGAGTGGACTTTCAAGCATTCAAAATGCGCCATCATCCATGTTCACCACTGACATCCATGAACTTTCAGGATGGAAATGAGGGGAAATTGAGCCTCAATTTAGCTGAATTATTCTTAAGAAGGGTTCATTATAGGCTTAATTATCCTATAACTCAGGATAAATGTGCTTAATTAAATTAAAAAACAATCAAAAGAAGCATTCAAAAAGCTTTTAGTATAGGGCACCTTAATTATTATGGCTCAAGAAGATTTACTTAAGCCTTAAATATCATCCTTACGACCTTAACTAGTCATAATTAAGGTATTTTGAATAAAATTTTGGATGCCACTTACATGGAAGCGTTCGGGTAAAATTTTCAAGGAGCTTTACATCAAGCCAAGGATTGAGCAAAATATTTTTTTATTTTTATTTCACAACAGTGACTATTTGTATTGATTAAAAACTAATGGTGGTTAAACCCATAAAACCATAATACAATCTTGAGCTAGTGCAAAAAAGCTTCTAAAAGCAAGCTTTCTCCCCTCCCTATGGTAGATTCAAACTTTTTGGTTTTCCTACAATGTGTTTTTCTTTACCCTTATGGGTAGGGTAGATCCTTACAAATTGATCACATGATAATGCATAGAAATAGAGCATTTAAAATCCAAATGTCTTGGTGTCAACCTTTCCCCTTCCAAGATCCAATGATATACTTAGAAATGGGTTGGTAGTTCTTGTTCAGTTTTTTTTATGGCTTCTTGTGTCTATTCAAAATTTGTGCCTAGCTCACAAGTAGGAGTAACTATTTTTTCCTCGATGGGATACTCACTAATTCCAAGGCTTGGTATCCACTCTAGTTTTATCTTCAACTAGTAGCTAGGAATTTTCATTTTAACGAGGCACTTCTTCTCCGGGACAAATGCAAAAGGGAATGGTTCCCTTCATCATCTTGTTGATTTTGGGAGGGAGAATGATCATGCTGGTTCACTTCACTTGGAGTTGGAGCTTTGATTGGTTAGTTCTTACACAAGTGGGAATACAAGGCTTCCTTGTGTAGGTTCGTGGATCAAACATTATCACCAACAAAACCTCTTCCTTAGAATCAACAAGGACATTGGTTCTACGATAATCGGATGATGGCTCTCATACGCTCCTTGCCAATAGGTTGGTTTTTTGAAACTTTGCATTTTGGTTCTCTTTGAAGGGTACAATGTGGCCAAGTGCTTAGAAAAAAAGATCTACATTAAAAGGCTACTTATTCATAGTCTAATTTCTTCATCCAACTCTCGTCAATAACTTTCAACTATATTTCCTCTAGGAAGCCTTTAGCAAGGTCCAACAAAACACGGATTTGAGCAAAGGTGGTCAAAGGCCTTTTCTCCGTCTCTCTAGATGTGAAGTGGAATTTGCCAAGAGCATGGCCAATGGCTTCAAATGATTCAAGGCCCTAGAGGTGAATGGTAGATTTAGTAGCTTAACCCAAATAGGAGTAGAAGAGAGCACCTTTTTGGAGGGGTCAAAAGAAGCGAAACCTCTTCCTTAGGTACCGATGAGGACTTTGTTGGTTATGTAATACTAGGTCAGTTTTCTAAAAATTTGCTTATGAGTTTTGTTTGAGGGGCACGCTATGGCCAAGTGACCATAGGAAAAACAAGGCTAACTCCAAAAATCTACATGTTTGTAGCTCAATTTATGCTTCCAACTCTCGTCGACAAATTTCAACCATATTTCCTCTAGAAGGCCTTTAGGAACGTCCAACAAAACATATTCAAGCAAAGTTAGATGCCTTTTGTTTGTCTCTCTATATGTAAAGTGGAATGCACCAAGAACATTGCTAATGGCTTGCAATGATACATGTCCCCATAAATGAATGGAAAATTTGATAGCCTAACCCAAAGAGGAGTGGAAGAAAGCACCTCCATGGATGATTCATGTCCCCATAAGTGAATGGAAAATTTGATAGCCTAACCCAAAGAGGAGTGGAAGAAAGCACCTCCATGTATGGGTTTTGTACAAATGTTGACATGGTTCATGAACCAAGGACCTAAGTGGAAAACCCGGTCATGACCCTCTATTGAATCTAATTCCATTATGGAAAAACCTTGAACATAGGGATGAATATAGGCTTCCTCTTGCAACAAGGGTTTCTAGGAACTGTAACTCCACTTGTGAAGGTCTGAGATCTGCGATCAATAGCCATTAAGTCAACATATAAGACTACTTTTCTTGTAGAAATTGAAGTTCATCTTTGCCTCTTCACCAAGAAAGAGAACCAAAGCTTCTACTACTCTCTCCACATTGACACAACCAATGGTAGAAGGGCATGAACAACCTCCAACTTTAGAGGTTAATTCCTTTTTGAAGGACCTAGGGATATCCTAAGCTGCTCATGCCAGAAGCATCGCGCAACTAAGGGAGAGGAGGGAGGCCATTTGAATTGGGAGCTTGGCCTTGGTTGAGTGGGAAATATACCATGGTGAAGGAGCTTATGTTGACACAAAAATCCTTCTGGAGCACATGTCAAGGATGATGATTATGAAATGTTTGTGAACCTGAAGGAACACTCAAGTCAAACAAGAGTAAAGTCTCCATGATTAGGGCTCAAGAATCAGGGATAGAGCAAAGGGATTGTAGAGACCATCTACCATTGACCTCAATCGTTGCCCAATTGGGAGACACCTTTGCACACAAACCCTAGCATGATGAATATTATTCTCAAATAGTTTTAAATTGTGGCCTTTTAACAAGGTTGTAATAATTAGTGCCCAATTTTAAGGATGACAAGAGTGTTGGATTTATCCACTTATGTGTGCATGGATCATGATATCATTCAATATAATCCCTTTGGGTGCAACCACACATTTAACTACTACCTCCATTACCTCCATGACAACATCAACGACTAGAAGTTTCGAACACATAAAGAAAACCAAGATTTCATACATAATGAGAAAGCAAAAACTTTCTTATAAAGGGTTACAAGCTCAAATAGTTTTAAATTGTGGCCTTTTAACAAGGTTGTAATAATTAGTGCCCAATTTTAAGGATGACAAGAGTGTTGGATTTATCCACTTATGTGTGCATGGATCATGATATCATTCAACATAATCCCTTTGGGTGCAACCACACATTTAACCACTACCTCCATTGCCTCCATGACAACATCAACGACTAGAAGTTTCGAACACATAAAGAAAACCAAGATTTCATACATAATGAGAAAGCAAAAACTTTCTTATAAAGGGTTACAAGTTAGTCGAATCAATCCACTTTATGAATGTGGGATAGATCAAGAAACAAACTAAAGTGAAATAAAGCATACAAACATAAAATAACCTAAAGTTGAAATGCCTTTATTAATGTCATATCTAATATTTAATTGACCATTATAATTTGACATTCATTTTAACAACCTTCACCAAAATTGAACCTTGGTTATTGCTGAATAATTCTCTGTTTCTCACTAGTGGATGCAACCCCTTGGATTGAACAAAATTAATTGATTTAATTCATAAGATATTGGAATGATTATTAGAACCCTAAGAGAATTTTTAAAACCGTGTTGCTTGAAAAAGAATCTATTTCTTTATATCTTTGCAATGGATTAAAAAAAGTAACACGAGAAATGGCTAATACTAGAGATATATGGGTGACGAGAATAACAATGATGAGAAGACATAAGGATATTTTCATATAGCTTCATCAAAACTCATAGAAGGATAAGTGATAACTAAACTACTTGGTTTGTTTTTTTGTTTGAATTCAACCACAATGGAATTAGGGGGAAAATGTCAATCTAAAAATTTATGATAAAATTAGTCATTAGGTTTATGATAAAATTAATCATTAGGTTTATGAAAGAAGATTAAGCAAATTTTGTTATAACTTCATTTTCTAAAAAAAATGAAGTTTTTGTTTATATTTTCACTTGTGGAAGTGATATTTGGTACAATCGAAAAAAACATAAATATTACATACAAAGCTTCCCCCACAATAAATCCTAGTCCAAAACAAAGAGGAGGTTGATGAGCCTCAACTTACTATTAGTTAAATTCCTATTAATTAAACAAGATGACTTGGAGATCTAATATTGCTTGAAACCAAAATACATTTACAGACTATCGCTGTTGGACATAGAGATTATTAGTGACATGTAAAGTTAAGACCATAAATTAAATGATTTAGGCTTTCACAATGTATTGAATTCTCCATACTAAAGCTTTTCGATTGAAGTGATGTTTGAGGTATAACCCATGCCCATCATCAAGGAGAAAAAACAAGTGTAAAGGAATGAATAAAGCACGAACTTGAAAAGAAGAGGATTAGAGTTTGAAAATGACTAGTAGAAAATACAAGACAATTAATTAAGAAAGAAAAATAAAATAATTATGAGGAAAAAATAAAAATAAAAGGAAACACAAAAATAAATATAAAGGGGAAAAAAGAGGGAAAGATAAGTGAAAATAGAAGCATAAATGTAATAGGAAATAAAATTAGAGAACTAGAGGGGATCCAAATAATATAGGGACTCAATGAAAGAAAGAAAAATAAAAATAAAAGGAAACACAAAAATAAATATAAATGGGGAAAAGAGGAAAAGATAAGTGAAAATAGAAGCATAAATGTAATAGGAAATGAAATTAGGGAAATAGAGGGGCCCAAATAATATAGGGACTCAGATGAAAGAGAGGAACACAATCAAGAACAATTTGGTCATTTGTTAGGAGTCAACGTTATGCATATGGTTTAAGATTAGCCAATTTTACGACAATATTCCTTGTTTGAATTGTAAGGGTTTGTTTCCCTTTTTCATGAAAATTCTTGTTAAAGAAGTTTTTTTTGTTATTTCCAACCTCGTCAATCCTAATCTTACCGACCTTGTTAGAATTTTTTTTAGACTCCACGTTCATCAATTTTCATGGCAATTTCTGTGAACAATTTAAAAGTGCAACCATGGGCTCCTTCCTTTTCCCGATCATGCCATCCTTGGAACATTTCAAGAACCAAGCTCTTATTTCCTTCCATTTGAAACATAAATGTTGGAAATGATATGTTGATGCCACCTATTTCTTTGGTTGCATGGTCATGACATTTTAGATGTTTTGCAGAACCATTTGAATAACATCTCCAACAACATTCAATTTACCATAGAGGTTCAAGAGGATCATTTCTTTCTTTTTTGGATATCCTTATTACCATTGAACTCAATGGCTACCTTTCCATCATGGTTATATAAAAAAAAGAACACATTGATAAATATTTACATGCCAATAATTCCCATCACCGTCCAACTCAAGAATTTGTTGTCCTAAACACCTTAGTTTCTAGAGACCACTACATCTCTAACCAAATATATATTATAAGAAAAATGCTCACCTTAGACATATTCTCAGTAATAATGGCTACTCCTTTGTTTAAATTAACCAAGGATTACATAAAGAAAGTCACCCCAAGCCTCCTTTTCATTCCCCCCAATCAATAGTCTCCCAAGCCTTCCTCCCATTCATCTAAGGCACCACTAACAAAATTTCTAGAATTCTTAAAAAGAAAACATCCACACAATTTTTATACCTTTTATATACTAAAACACGTGTGAGATCCCATGTTTTTGTAAAATGTCATTTTGGCCCAATTGGTCGATCTATCCCAACTTGCCTCAAAGAGCACATTAAAAACACTAATCATAGTTATGTTTCTAATTCTACCATTGTTGAACATTCTCTTCACATAAATCACCACATTTGTTTCACAAAACTAGAGTTTTAGCCAACCCCAAGCATAATAGATGGACAAATTAATCCCAATTCAATTTGTTAATTCTTTCTATCAAGCTAGTAAGAGCGCTGTTCCCCTTTTGATCTCCTGTGTGTACACTCTTTCCCACCACCATTCGATGCACTTATTAGAGAACCATTGAGATCGAAAAATCCCTTACAATTTAAACAAGACAAACTCAAATGACCAAATTGTTCTTGATTTTGTTCCTCTCACGTCTCCTTTCTTATATTTACTCATTTCTTATGGTTTCCTCTCATTTCCGAATTTTGTTTATTTTTGTGTTCATATTGCCTTTTCTCCTTATTCCTTATATAATATTACTTCTTTTCTCTCTTGACATTATTTTATTTTTCTTTCTTAATTAGTTTTACCTTCTTTCTAATTTTTATGATATTTTTAATGGTATTTTGTACTAGCCATTTTCCTTCTACCATCTATTTTTTTATGTGGTCAAACCTTAATCTTCTTGGTCTATTCAAGTCCCTACTTCATTCATTCGTTTCCACTAGATTTCACTCCCTCATGATGAGTATAGGTTATACTTGAAACATATTGGAAACTAAAAAATGATAAAACGAGAAAGATAGACAAGTTTCCCTAACATTGACCACAAGTTAAGATAACATTAGAAATATAGACAGGTGGCTACCTAACTAATGAGAATGGTCTATATTTGTTAGAATTTTTTCCATAGTAGAATAGAGAGTTTCCTACAAGAAGAGTCTCCATGAGTGGTCTCAATGTCACTTGATATAATAACATTCGAATTTGTTAGGTTGTTGTCGATTTGTTGAATGCTTGAATCATCAATTCCCTAGTTTGCAAATATTGTGAATCTTGTTGTTGATAACTAAGGTCTCATTCTTGACACCCAACTCTAGTTTTGTAGTTCTTTTACTCATGTTATTATAATTTTCCTCTACAAATTTGCCTAAGAGATCCACTCTCGAGTCCAAGTTTTGTTATTCTAGCATGACTTGATACATTTTGTCATTCATTGTTTCCAAATCATTTTCAATAGTATTCTTGTTTTCTCATGCAAGTTGTTCTATTACTAACATGAGACCAACATCTTCCTACATAACTCTATTTTCCTATGTTAACTTGTAGAGCATGTATGTTGCTTGGTTCTACCTTCTCCCCTTATTTTTCTCCTATTAGAGAAATGTATTATGGGGGTGGGGGAAATATTAGAGAAATGTATAATACATTTCTCTAATATTTCCCCCACCCCACCCTCATAATTGAAATTAGGATGGATAAAAAAAATGTCAAGTTGCTCATTACATGCAATTTGGGGTAAAAAATGAGCCTTAACGATTTTTTTTTATTTATTTAAAAAATGCATAGCTTTAGCTAATAAGTTATAAGATGACAAAGTAATAACATGGGTTAACACGAAAAATTAAACAAATTTCTATGGCTAATATCCAAACATCACCTTCTAAACCAATTACAATAAACTATGGTTAAACCCTTCCCAATCTTTTAATGTATTTATTTAATAAACAATTTAAAAAGAATCCCACAACAATATTGTTTTAGATTTTCACAACATTTTTTTTCCAAATTGTTTATGAAGTCAGTTTGAAATACCAACAATATTTTAATTTGGAATATACTAACATTATATTATATTTATCTTCTTATAAATCCCATCAAATGTGGAATTCCAATTTTCTACTAACAAACAATCTTACAATATATTATGTAATATTAAATATATTAATTAATAACAAGCTAAACTTCATGGGGAAATCTAAGAGAAAATTGTCCAAATTCGTGATGGCACCCATAGTAAACTCATTGACAAAGACTGGTGCGCCTCACCCAAAGGTATTCAAACAGGGCACCCATTGACAAAAAAAACTAGTAAATTGAGCTAACACTTAAGCTCCCTAAACTCTATAATAATGTATTATATAATATTATATATTTCAATTAATACTAAACCATCATAAACTTTTCTTCTAAGAAAAAAAGTATATTTCTATTTCAAGGAGAAATAACCATATACATTGTTATGTGCATAGTAGCACTTAAAAATTGTTCACATCAAGCATCAAAGGAAAAATATAACCTACCTTGCAAAATCCTCGTTTATACAAACTTTCAATATCACTACAAACCAACCATATAGGATTTTTGCAAAATTTTAAGTATGGAAATTTATTTTAAAATGTAGAAATCTTGGCGAATCTTACTAATCCTTCATATGTCAACTATAAATGTTTAGCAATATTTTTGTAAAAATATTCAAAATTTTAAGTATTTTATATAGTTTTTATAAAATTTTGGCGAGTTTTAAGGTAAAATAATTTTATCCTATATAATTTGGGTATAGCGAATCTTGTTTTTGGAAAAAACATGGAAAATTAGCTCATGAGCGAAATTTAGCCCCTAAAATAATCCCTGAAAGACAAGCTGTAAACATTTTTCAATGTTGCTTGGTACTCCCCAAATTGTGCAAAACTATTTGGAATAAGGAAAAAAAAAAGACACAACCTACAACCACTTGAGCATTAGACATTAGGATTGTCTCTGCTACCATCAATCATGATTACTAATATAGTGATCTATGAAAAAATGACAATTGAGTCCGAACTATTTCTCCCTGTGTAATGATGTTACCTATTGTTAGATTTAGAGCCTTTTTGGATAACTCATAGGCCAAGTCATTTAATTCTCTCTATATATGAAAGGAAATTTGTGTAGAGCTTCTTTCCAATTCCTAATTTTTTTCAAATACTAGGGAGAGGGCCAAATTATGAAGATTAATTTTCTGATTGATCCAATTAGTAACTAGTTTTGAGTCACTTAATATTTGAAATTGTGAACCCCTTTTTTTAGACCCATCATCATCAACAACCATGAGGAATTCATTTATACACAATTATTAGTCCCTTCTCTAAGATCATATTTGAGGCTGATTTTATGGTCTTCAATGAGAAATAAAACACAACCTACCCCACATTTCCCAGGTTTACCTTGATAGGCTCATCAAGGAGGCCCCAAGTAATGGATCTGTCTATATTTGGATTATTAATTATTCTAGAAGGATTATCATGTCCAGGTTTCCACACTCCATATGAAAACTTAATTTGAAGAATAACTTGAAAAGTAGGAATTTGTTTATTTTGAAACAATGTTTTATTCTTGGCAAGCCAGAGAGACCAAGAGACCAAATAAGGCGATACCCTATGATCTCTCACTACCAATTATCCAAACATTATACCACAATATTACCTTTCCAATTGTTAGAACACTTATAATTTTGAGCTTTTGAACTTTTATTTTTGCTTCTTAGAAATAAAAATTTTACCCAAAAAAGCAAAAAACTTAGAAAATTGCCTTTTAATTTAAAATAAATCCAATGGTTGTTGTTTATCAATAAGGTGCTTACAATATCATTCGTCAATGAGTTATTCTAAGTTGATCAAAGGGTTCTAATGATCTCTGAAGTGTAGAAGCTGCCTGAGTTTTAAAAGAAAATCTTTAACGACCGCTTCAGAGCTTCGTGCTTCGGGTGTGCTAAGAAATATAAACAAAAAAAACCCCGAAGTCCCAAAATCCCGAAGATAGTTCCTCGCATTAATTCCTAAAGGAATTATGGACAAGTCATAAGGCACACATCATTTAAAAATATTTTCTTGGGTTGGCACATGGCACTTATTTTTAATATTTCCATCAAATGATTCATACATTTTCAAGTGACACGTGTCACCTTTCTTTTCTTGACACATCATCAAGAATGACATCATCTCTGCCACATCACTATGGGAGATTACCCTTCAGGAGTTTTAACAAAGACCGAGTTCACAAAGAACCGAAGTAATTACAAAAAGTAAAAAGTGTTTTAAAAAGATAATAAAACATTTAATAACTTAGGTTAATCATGATTAAGTATTAATTAATCACTTTGCAGTTTCAGACTTTAGGAGATTTCCATCCTGTCACATCAAAAAATTTTGAACGCCGAATTGTCGAAGTATTAATGACATTTATGATTGATTAAGGGTAATGATTTTAATAAAGATTGCGAATCACCAGGTAATAATTTCCATTAAGTTTCTAATAAATTATTCATCAGTAGATCTATACGAAGACCGATAGACTTTATGAATTAAACACTTCGAATTTCGAAGTCATTTTACCATTTGTGATTATCAGTTTTTCATTCAGAGAAAAGCTTACAGACTTCTCTTGTTACAGACAGGCTAATTTTATTTCCTTGAGGATTATGGTGCCACAAAAAGATGCAAGGAAGCTTGATGCATCAGGGGATGATTCCAATCCAAATGCATATGTTTTATTAGACACAACTCCGCGTGTTACAGACGCCATTAAGTCTTGGAAGTAGGTTTATGATATCTTAGAGCATGAGATTATTAACTATCGAGACGAATCTGTTGAGGAAGACGAGTCCTTTTCAGCCAAGCTTAGATTGATAGCACAGTCAAAATTGCATAAGATTGTTGCATGACCTAGAATTATACCCTACAATGATATGATAAATTGGGCTTTGGAACATGTCGACATCTAAATCAAAAACATCATTAGCCACCAGCAGATCGCCGTTATCTCTTTTCGACCGAAGAATATAAAAGTAATGTATAAGCTTTCCCCTACACCCAAATATACTTACAATGCATCATTTATTCTAGATTTTGAGAGAAAAGAATGCACTCAATACGGTAGAAATGGTCATGATATAATCAAGACCTGGTGGGGACATCTGGATAAACTCAGAGCCGATGTTCATGGTATGTATTCCACGACGTCCTTAGATTCTCATATGTTATATATAGCCATGATGCTCTGTCGTCTGTTTGGGAAAAAGAACCCTGCACATTTCTCAGTTGAGTGGGTAGCCATAATGAAAGAAGTAGCCGAGGGTTATACCTTCAATTGGGATAAAATGCTATCTGATAATCTGGCCAAGGAAATTTTTGAGTATCAATCATCAAAATAAAAAAGGAAACCTGCACCTTTTTACATGTCAACATATATTATGGATGCCATTTGTTTCATGACCCCATTCCCCCTGATGAACTAGAGTTGGACCCCAGCCAGTTCTGAGCCAATACATTTCTACCACTCCAAATTATGGGAGGAAAA
>CBVK0103674773.1:0-22398 GCA_900067695.1 Picea abies | reverse complement strand
GCATTTATGAGGGTTTAACCGGATGCGATAATGACGACATCTTTCAAAGAATAGACGAAGGTCCTTATGGTGATCCACTCTCTTATGAGAGTGAGCAGCAAGATTGTCAATATAGGCTTTGACTATATTCTTGAGATCGTGAAATGCGAAGGTCATAGGACGTTGGAAGGTTGCTCCGATGCTTTTAAGGATGAAAGGCATCTTACGGTATGCGAAAGTACCCCAAGGGAAAATAAATATCATTTTATTTTGTTCCTCCAGTTTAATATGAATTTGGTTATACCCTGCAAATCCATCCATGAAAGAAAAGCCTTCACTCCCTGCACACTCGATGAGAATCTGATCGATGAAGGGTGTCGGGAAGTTGTCTTTAGGACAGGATTTGTTAAGTTCATGAAAATCCATGAATACATGGATGGTTCCTTTCTTCTTATTCATAGGAATGAGATTGGATACCCATTCAGTAAAGTGAACCAACTAGATAAATCCAACATTAAGCAATTTCTCTACCTTTGCCTTAATAGTAGGGGCCTTCCGGGGATTGAAAGCTCTAAGACATTGTCAAATATTCTTAGCATCTGAGAAATTTTTAATATCATGTTTGACAATTCGAGGGTAGATTCCTGGCATCTCTTCATACGACCAAGCAAATACATCTCAAAATTACTTGAAGAGTTCGGTGTAGATCAAAATTTATTCTGGTGAACAATCTGCACCGATGTATACATTTTCAATATTTCTGGGGATACATAAGATATCGATCGTGATGGTAGGTGATATACTCACCATGTTTCCTTTGGCATAAATTCTATGTGTATCAAATGGAACTACAACGTGACAAACTATCTTGCTAAGAGTAGATCTAAAGTCATCTTGTTTGATTCTGGCTAGCTCTGGGAGAAAATAGGAGCGGTGATGCATATAGTCCCAAGGTTTTTCAGAGCCATTCATGGCCTCAACGATGGATTCATACAAAGTTAAAGTCTCATAGAGGCATTCATGTGAACAAGACGACGAAATGTCCCACATGGGCTCAAGAATAGGATCCTCCTCGTTCGTTTGTGAGGTAATAGGATCAGGATTGACGGAAGAGTAAATAACAAATTGATGCACTATCTCTGCTATCGATAGTGGCATGGCCATCCCATTATAAGACTGACCTTCACAATATGTTGTCGAGGAAGGTAGGGTCCAAGGATCGTTAAAATAGGTGCGGAAAGGAACAAACCTCTTTGACGAAACATGCCTAATGGACATGGACTCAATTATGAGGTGAAATTTCTCCAGAGTGTCTTTTCTCTCTATGATGAATTGTCCTTGAGGCTTGGATATGGCTCAATTTATAGCCTCCAAATGGAATTGAAGGGTCAATTCAGAGTTTTTCTAGTATATGGAAGGTCAAGGATCATGGATCTCGTTGTTGAAACACACATTGACACTGAGAGAGGGGTGAATCAATGTCTGGAACTTTTTGCTACTTTTCACACTTTCATAGATTAACTAAATTAATTGAATAAGATATATGCAGTTCAATTAATTATTCATAAACATGTATAACACAAATTGTATGAAGTAGATAAAATATCATTATTTTATTTATTTAACTTGAATGAATACAAATAAAATCAATCCTTTAATATCTTCAACATCAAGTGAATATGAGAGATCCAACTCTCTGATACAAGACCCAATTTGTAGTTCTCGTATCCAACTGAGAAATGAGGAATCCAACCCTCATAACAATACCCATCTTGTTGATCTCAAATCCAACTGAGATGTGAGGAATCCAATCCTCATGAAAAGACTCAAATTGTAAACATGCACCAACCTGGTAGAATGTATATATATATATATATCCACCAAGACACATTATTCTTTTCATATTCCTTTACTTATATAGTCCTCCAAAGGGTTCCAATTTGAAACAATGTGTCCTTTTGGAATGAAACATTGCACCCCTTCATTTAATCAACACAAATGGTAACTTTTATTAATTGATTTTCATACACCCATTTAGATAGTGAATTTCGTATGAAGATTCTAGAGTGATGGAAATGAATTTTAAAATTCTACGGCATGGGGTTTTTGCAGAACATGCCTAATTATTGGACCCACATAAATTTTCCCTAGAAAGTGTGTGAGGTGGTTGGTACAGGTGGTTCTTTGAAGAAATATTTCCCATATTTTCCTTTTGTTGTTAGATGCTAGATCGACTTCAGTACATATTACCTTTTCATGAATGTCTAAATCAACATCCACATATCTCCTTTGTTGGTGCTTATCTAAAATCAAATTGTAAAGATTTTACTTGATGGTTATATTAAAATTGATTCCCTCTCAGCTGCTAGTCACTAATGATTTGAATTGGTCTCACCGTTTTTCATATTTTCTTCCTCATTCGACTGACAAACATCTTTTTGATCGACTCAACTAGGATAAATTTGGACTTGAGTATTTCAATTCTATTCGACCCATCTTGGTTCAACCTCAACCTGACTTGTATTTAAGTTTTATTCGACTTCAACTTTTAGGTTACTTCTTTCTTGGACCAACTCGACTTGGAAGAAAAATGACTTGAGAAATTTGACATTGGTTGTCTCCAATTTCTTTGGTTGACTTGTATTTCCCAACTCAATTTTTCTTCGACTTCGTCCTTTAGTTGGTTGAATTCTCTTCGACTCCTCTTGAAATCGATCGACTTGTCTTCTCCAACTTCCATCAATCTGTAGGCTTGCAGTTGGTCGACTGGTCTTTGAATCGTCTTGCAGTTGATTGAATTCCAAATAGTTGACCTTATTTTTTTTTGAATTGACTCAAATTGTGACTCGATGGTTTCAATGCTTCCTCACCAAACATCCACCATTGAAATTTTGTCTCTTCTCTGGACTCTTCTTCAATTGATATTTTCTGAATGACTTTTAATGAACCATGTCTTATTAACTTCTTTATTTTTTATTTGTATGGATCCATATTGGATTATCCATTTACCTTTTTTATTTGGATAGTTTCTTCACAATTTTGTCTTTTCTACATTGATGTTAATGACACAATATCAACCTTATACAATATAGGATGAGTGTATCAATCTCATACAATATATTAGTAAATATTATATTTTTACTGATATTCAATTCACCTTCATAACATTATGTCCAATATTGATAATGCTTGACATTTAAGTCACCTTCATATCATTATGTCCAATATTGATAATGCTTGACATTCAAGTCACCTTCATAAAATTATGTCCAATAATGACAATGCTTGACATTCAAGTCACCTTCATAACAATATGTCCAATATTGAAAATGTTTCTCAAACCAATGAATCAATGATACTTCACCCATTTATCAAGTTTGACATCATTGACAACCAAATTGCCAACACTCGTGACATGGCATGGAAACCCGACACATGTTTTAATTTTTATCACCAAACCCAATGTACACATGCTATAATGGAGCAACCTGTGTATACACAAGTTGTCTAATTGTAGGTCGTGCATATGGACAAAAATGTGTATTTATAGATCTGGAGTGAACAAAAAGGGGAAATGAAGTCTGCATAGGGAAATGAAAGGCCATCAAAGAAAGATGCATGGTGTGAGGAAATATTTGATATAATATATGCCCCCTAATGTGTGAGGTTAGAGGAGTATCTGCGATGGCCAAAATGCATTATAATTCCCAAAAGTGGAGTAATAAAGACTCAACTCGAAGTACTAGTTACTCATGAGAATATTACAATCCATATTGACTTTGTACACATGGCTTCCAGTATGAATTACACTACATATCCATGTGGATATATATCAAATAATTGTTCATGGCCATGAATAGGAAATAAAAAGTGGACATATGCCATAGGATTTCATAGTCACGAACAAGACACAGTGGAGTCCAGTATCAAAATAAACCAAAGATATCTGTATACAATGGAGTATAGTATGATCTTCCATGATCACTGAAGTAATATAGGTACTGGTCTGATGGAAGAAAAAAATAGATATGGGGTGTTTCTACTATAAATTGGAGGTCTTATACACTATCTGTCGAAGTTGCAAGTATACATTATGTGAATAAAGGAGTTGAACTCGAACCAAATGAGACTTTGTTTGATTATTGATCATTAAGGTGTATCGTTAACAAAGGAGAGACAACCCATAGATAATGAAAGAAGGTGTCAAGGCACTGATTACAGTCAACAAGTGTGAATAATGGTTTTGAGGTCGAACACTTGAAGAATCCATCGATCAGGAGACATTGATGTATTCCAAAGTGTCGATGGCAAGAGAACCTACCATTGATGACTAAGGGCCTCTGGGTACTCACAGGAATCTAGATCTCGATTCTAAAATATATGAGATGAAGTCAATGGAAGAAGACCCATTGAAAGGAGAGAATTAAGGGATCTCTCATCATCCAACATGAGGTATAAAGAAACAGATTTATGATTAGGAGGATCTCAGACGAATAGGATGTTCACAAACCAATGATCATGTGTGAATCTCACATGTAGTAGATGCAATTAGTACACAAAAGAGAACCTTTGAATAGCAGCCAATGGAGAAAATTGTCGACAAAGGAGAGAAAAGCAATAGGAGGCATCAACAAAATCTCAATAGGGACTGGAAGAATAACCATTCAGAGGAGTAGACTCTAAGTAACGAGCTCATATTCCTAAGTTCATGCTAAACCCAAACCATGGATGAAATGGACTCAAGAGTTTGTTCTCTTTTCAAAGGCGACATGACTACTGCCGATAGGAGATAATAAGTTTTTTCTGCTTGTCTTTTTTTGGTGTTTTCATAGTAAAAACAATGCTATGATACAAGACATGAAACAAGTGTCATGAATAAGAAACTAGTTCCAAGAAGTAGAACATACCTATGCTCAATGCAAGGGAATGCATGAGGGTCATGGATGTTGAAATGGACACTTGACACTGAGAGGTGGGGGTGAATCAATGTCACAAAACTTTGGACAATTTTCCTTTTTTCATAAATTAACTGAAGAACATATATTTGTTTCATTTTCTCAACCAATATATAAAAGATAAATATTTTATTTATTTATTTAACTTGAATGAATACATAAGATCAATCCATGAATATCTTCATCTTCAAGCAACTATGAAATACCCAACTCTTTGTTACAAGACCTGTCTTGTAGTTCTTAGATCCAACTGAGAAATGAGGAATCCAACCCTCATAACAAGTCCCAGCTTGTTGATCTCATATCCAACTGAGATGTGAGGAATCCAATCCTCATACAAGACCCATCTTGTAAACATGCACCAAGCTGATAGAATGAACCTTCATTCAATCCATTATATATAAATATATATACTTCAACAAATTCAACTACACTTCTTATCACCATTCTTTCTTGTTTATATAGTCTTCCAATTGGTCTAAATTTGAAACATTGTGTCTTTTGATATTGAACCATTGTACCTTTTCATTTAAATGATAATATTAAACTTTAAATAATATCATTTTTCCTTTTTATTCTTTATTCATAATACTCATGATTTAACTCTCTTTTAATCATGACTGTGTATCGGTTCATGTGTCCTCATGAGTTGATCACACACGTCGATTGACTCATTATATCGTACTCATGTTTATGCTGTGTCCTCAATTCGTTAACATATCATATTCGATCTTTCACCTATTCCCTGTATTGTTATGGTGTTAATTTTCTATCAAATTACAGAGATGAAATCCATATGAGGCGCTTCCTTCAAACAATTTTCATATGACCATAGGAAAAAAACCACGAGCTTATTAATTTAAGTGTTGCCTCTTCTTTACCCTTATTTCTTTATTCCATACGGCCACAGATGGTGACTAGGTTCTAGGCTAAGTGAGTTCTTGATCACTTATCAAAATCAACGATCATGTTTTAATTTCACGATGAGATGGGCAGTTCTCATTTAATTTGTAACTTCGTCCTTCGTGATTTCCAACCTCTGTAACCTTTCAAACCTTCCGAAGTAGATTTTGCTGAAGTGCGTATACATATTTCACTAGTAGATCGAATATTCCATATCTAATATTCCATGAACAAATGATCCTTACTTATCTAGAGGCTTCAATCACAATCGATGATTACGACTTAATCAAGAGTTGAGATGAACGATTATCACTCACTTCGGAACTTCGGTTATTTGTGGCTTCTGGACTCATTCCTCTAGATTTATTACCTACCGAATGAGTCATAAAGCGGTGGTGGCCACTTGCTGTCAGTTAACACCTCCACTTACGCTATCCTTCCACTATGCTTGATCATCAGTTGAGAATGCTCCTGAATTAGAGAAATGGTTAGCGTTACTTTGCGATTTATGCTTACTTTATATTTCCAGTGTACTTGATCAATGGTCAAGAATGTTCCCGAATTAGATCAATGGTTAGCGTTACTTCGTGATTTATGCTTACTCTATCCTTCCACTGTACTTGATAAATGGTCGAGAATTCTCCCAAAGTTATCTTAGATCAATGATCAACGTTGAATTCATCCTTCGAGGCTTCAAGTGATTTCTCCTTCACAGTCCTTCGATCTTTCGGAGTTCATTCCACCAAAGTAGATCGGATGGTTGGATTTTATTTGCACGATGAATGGTTCTCGTTCATTTCAAAACTTCTAGATTTTGGGCATTTGTTGTTGGTGAAACTCCCAAAGTACAAACTCCCAGAGTGATGTAACCTACTAATGTCACTTGTTGATGTGCAACTGTTTGAGTGGTTGCCACGAGTCACTTAGATTCGTGACTTACGCATACCTAAAATGCCAACTTCACTTTGACACTTTTCATCATCTAATTTCACCACATGTCCTTGCTAATGTGGATCTCCTCACGTGGCACATGTTTTTCTCCTAGATCTAACAGTTGTCCTAACTCTTGAAATGTATCTAGATCAACGACTGAGAGTGACTTCGTCCTTCGGTGCTTCGGGTGAATTTACATGTTCTCAACTGATTTTCTCCGAAGTGGTCAGTGCCAAAGTTGACCACTATTATGAGTTCCCCTTGAACTGTCGGTCCTATTTTTTCCTGAAATCTACATCAACAGACATGCTTTTTTCCTTATTTACACAGGTTTCCTCTATGATCCAACGATTGGGTTTTCATATGAATTCTGGATGAATGGATCCTATTGCTTGATATTGTATAAAGGTTTCCCTTGTTCAATAATATTTTCTCCTCTGGGATTTTTGTAGTGCTATCTCTCTTAAGCTTTGATCATAGGATCATTGTTGATCCTATCGTGATCAACAATAATCACGAATTTCTTCAGCCTTAAGGTGATTTTCTTCTGTCAATCTTTAGTACACTTTTCCTCTTGAGATTAACCTTACTGCTCTGCTACATTCAATTTCCATCATTGACCCTTCATTACACATGGACAGACCTTATTGGCCATCCTGATACTAATTCCAATCGTATAACTGTTCATGACTGATTCATGTTTCCATCATAACAACTTATCATGACTGTTGACATCAATGACAACATATCAATGACAACATGTCCAACAATTTCCCCCTTTTTCATTGAGGGAAACGCACTGACTTCATACACAAACTCCCCCTGTGATGATGCTTCTCTCCTCTGAATTTACTCTCCCCCTTTGACATCAATGGAAAAGGGTTTCTCCCCTTATGATCAACCTCTCTCTTTCTGTAGGTTGTTGATCAAAATATGAACTTGGGTAACTCCCCTTGCAATCAAGCTCTACCTACCATAACTGAGTGACACCCCTTGTCAATCTATTCTTTCTGCCTTTGACATTAATGAAAAAGAGTGAGGCTCTGACTATTTTTATTCCCTTGTGAATTTTACTAATTACTTATCTTAATCCATTGGGATATTTGTGTTCAAATAAGTAGTCTTTTTGATACCAACTTGTATTGATACCCACTTGTAGTGATCAAGTCTTTGAAAAATTAATCTAATTACTTTCTTATTTGATAACCAAAATACTCCTCCTGAGTTTTTACTAACTTTCCTTTGTCAAATAGAACAAGAGTATGAATATTACTGATCGTTTTGATCTGCTTCTTATTCTTCTTTGATATTTCATAGGAATATCAATTGAGGATTGATACAAATTGATTTAATACCAATTTTGTAATCAATTGATATTTTTTGGATGATACTCCTTGAACTTCTCTTCTACCTTTATTTTTCCTCTTCTCCCCCTTTTTACAAAAATGACAAAAACAATATTTTCTTGCTCCTTTTTGAGGTCATGCTCCTCCTAAGGTGATGCTCTTGTTTGTCTATTTTTCTTCTGTGTGTATTATACAACTAACCCTACCAATGATTTTTATTTTTACCACTAATCTATAGATAGTCAAGATTTTCCATATGTTATTTTTAAAAACTCTCGGCACGATCCTTTGATTTTATAGAAACCAATTTAAACTTCTTTTTGTATTTTATTTCTTTGGCTAAAAAACTATAATATAATTAGAATTTGATATTGTCCCATATTCTTTTATAGGCACTTCCTTTTCTTGAGCTTGATTTATTTTATATTGAATTTCACATTCTTTAGTTTCCTCAAATTGAGTCTTTAGACTGTTAACAAATTCTTCTATTTCTTTTAGTAATTGTTTTCTTTTATTGTCATGTGTCATTAGTTCTTCCATCTCTTCTGTTAGATCAACAACTTTGGTTTTCAATATTTTTATCTCTTCTTCTTTGTTTTCTAGCTGAATATTGTGTTCATGCTCTTCATGGTTAGATTGATCTAACTGTTGAAGTAGCAACATCTCTTTCTGTTGAAGTTTCTCCAACTCTTCAAAAGTTCACATAATTGTGTATTGAAGATGGTCAAGAACATGCACAGGAAATTTAATATGCATATAATTTCCTGGTTCCATGCAAATCTCTTCTATTGCAACTGTAACATCAGTCTTAATATTATGTACTTTTTCTTTAGTGATTACTGAGGTATGCCTCAATTCATTGATGAGGTTGTATTCTTCATTTATGACTGAGGATTGAATCAAATCATTCATTTCATTATGATTAGAAACGTCTTTCAATGTATTATGTTCTTCAATCTGATTGCAATTTTCCTTTTCTTTATCTTGTTCCTTATCTTTATAGGATTTATCTTCTTCTTGTGTTTCATTATGATAACTATTTTCTAGGTGGAGCCATAATTCTTTATCAAATTTGTAGTATCTCATATTTTCTTTGACTTGGTCTGAAAATCCATCATGGATTGCTTTTAAGGCTAAAGAATTATTTCTCCTTACTTCCTTTGCAGTTTTGGTTTTTCTCTTTGAAGTAGTTAAGTGTCAGGGCTTACTTACTACCGAATCTCAAACTCCAGATCCTCTTAACTTCAGATATCTTTTCATTTTTTCCCTCCATGATGAATAATCTGTTCCATCAAATAAGGGAGCTTCATTTGTGGAGATAGCAATTTGTTCACCCATTTCTTCAGAATCTACCTTCCAGTATTTAAGCTATGTTGAAGGCACCCGCTCTGATACCAATTGTTGAAATGCACACTTGACACTGAGAAGGGGGGGTGAATTGGTGTCACAAAACTTTGGACAATTTTCAATTTTTCATAAATTAACTGAAAAACATATATTTATTTCATTTTCTCAACCAATATATAAAAGAATAAATATTTTATTTATTTATTTATTTAACTTGAATGAATACATAAGATCAATCTTTGAATATCTTCATCTTCAAGCAACTATGAGAGACCCAACTCTCTGTTACAAGACCCAGCTTGTAGTTCTCAAATCCAACTGAGAAATGAGGAATCCAACCCTCATAACACGTCCAATCTTGTTGATCTCAGATCCAACTTAGATGTGAGGAATCCAATCCTCATACAAGACCCAACTTGTAAACATGCACCGAACTGATAGAACAAACCTTCATTCAATCCATTATATATAAATATATATACTTCAACAAATTCAACTACACTTCTTCTCACCATTCTTTCTTGTTTATATAGTCTTCCAACTGGTGTGAATTTGAAACATTGTGTCTTTTATATTGAACCATTGTACCTTTTTATTTAAATGATAATATTAAACTTTAAAAAATATCAATTTTTCTTTTTATTCTTTATTCATAATGCTTATGATTTAACTCTCTTTTAATCATGACTATGTATCGGTTCATTTGTCCTCATGAGTTGATCATAGACATGGATCGACTCATTATATCGTACTCATGCTTCTGTTGTGTCCTCAATTCATCAACATATCATATTCGATCTTTCACCTATTCCCTGTATTGGTATGGTGTTAATTATCTGTTGAATTACAAAGATGAAATCTGTATGAGGTGCTTTCTTCAAACCATTTTTATATGACCATAGGCGCAAAACCATGGGTTTATTAATTTAAGTGTTGCCTCTTCTTTTACCCTTATTTATTTATTCCATACAACCGTAGGTGGTGACCAGGCGCTAGGCCAAGTGAGTGCTTGATCACTTATCAAAATCAATGATCACGTTTTAATGTCACAATGAGATGGGCGGTTCTCATTTACTTCGAAACTTCGTCCTTCGTGACTTCCAACTTCTATAACCTTTCAAATCTCCTGAAGCAGATTTCTCTGAAGTGCATATATGGATTTCACTAGTAGATCAGACGTTCCATATTTAATGTTATGTGAATGCACAATCCTTACTTATCTAGAGGCTTCAATCACAATTGACGATTACGATTTAATCAAGATTTGAGATGAACATTTCTCACTCACTTCAGAACTTCAACTATTTGTGGCTTCTGGACTCTGGAGTAGCAATTCCTCTAGAGTGATTACCTACTGAATAAGTCATAAAGCAGTGGTGACCACTTGCTGTCAGTTAACACTTCCACTTACACTATCCTTCCACTATGCTTGATCATCAGTTGAGAATTTTCCCGAAGTAGATCAATGATTAGCATTACTTCACAATTTATGCTTACTCTATCTTTCCATTGTACTTGATCAATGGTCTAGAATTCTCCTAAATTAGATAAACTATTAGCATTACTTTGTGATTTACGCTTACTCTATCCTTCCACTGTACTTTATAAACGGTCAAGTATTCTCCTGAAGTTATCTTAAATCAACGATCAATGTTGATGTCATCCTTCGATGCTTTGGGGGATTTCTTCTTCACAGACCTTCAATCTTCCAGAGTTCATTTAGCTGAAGTAGATTGGTCAATTGGATTTTATTTATGATGAACGGTTCTTGTTAATTTTGGAACTTTGGGACTTCAGGCATTTTCTGGTGGTGAAAATCCTGAAGTAAAATCTCTCAGAGTGACATAACTTGATGACGTCACTTTTTGATGTGGAACTGACTGAGTGGATGCCACATGTCACTTAGATTTGTGACTTACACATACCTGAAATGCCAACTGCACTTTGACACTTGTCATCATCTGATTGTGCCACATGTCCTTTTTGAAATAGTCTTAATGATGTGGATCTCCTCATATGGCACATGTTCTTCTCCTGTATCTAATGGTTGTCCTAACTCCAGAAATGTATCTCAGATCGATGACTGAGAGTGACTTCGTCCTTCGTCGCTTCGGGTGACTTTACATGTTCTCAACCCATTTTTGCTGAAGTGGTCAGCGCCAAAGTTGACCACTATTATGATCCAATGATCATCATGTGTACAGATACGATGGTCCTCATTTACTTTGGGACTTCGGGGCTCTGGCCTTTGTCTTTGCTTATCATATCCTTCCACTTTATATAGCTCGAACAGTTAATATGACTCCTGAAATATTTCTCAGATCGGACAACTCATGTCCTCTTTAGAAAATTTGTGGATTACACTATCCTACCACTTTACTCGATCCAATGATCGGTATATTATGTGAAGTGTTCCTTGGATCAGACGACTCATGTCCACTTCGTTACTTTAGCCTTCGGGTAATATTACCTGTTCTGGGCTTCTTTTCTCTGGAGTAGTAAATGACGGGATTGAATGTTTTTCTACTCATCTTTAATCCAATGACTAAGATATCTTCTGAAGCTCTTGCTTCAAATCTGTCAGTTGAGATCTAATTCTTTCGACTTCCCCTCGATCTGATGGTCCTATTTTTTCATGAAATATACATCTACAGACAATATTCTTTTCCTTCTTTACACAGGTTTCCTCTATGATCCAATGGTCGGGTTTGCATCCGAATTATGGATGAATGGATCCCATTGCTTAATATTTTATAAAGGTTTCCCTTCTTCAGTAAGATTTTCTCTTGTGGGATTTCTACAGTGCTATCTCTCTTAAGATTTGATCATAGGATCATTGTTGATCCTATCGTGATCAACAATAATCATGAATTGCTTTAGCCTTATGGTGATTTTATTCTGCCGATCTTTAATATAATTTTCCTCCTAAGATTAGCCTTGCTTCTCTGCTACATTCTCTTTCCATAATTGACCCTTCATTACACATGGACAGACCTTATTATCCATCTTGACACTAATGCCAGTTGTATAATTGTTCATGACTGATTCATGTTGCCATCATAACAAATTATCATGATTGTTGACATCAATGACAACATATGAATGACAATATGTCCAACAATGGAAACTTGGGGGGATGTTTCCTCTATAGGTAAAGGGTGCCAAGATGAAAAGGATATATGAAATGCACTGCTTGGCTAATACTGAGAATTTTTGTGGCAAGAGGCTTATAATGAGAAACAGGGAGCTAGAAATAGGCTAAAAAATGAAAGCATGATAATGGGATCTAATTACAACTTAAATAAACAAGTGTCCTTTTTCGTAGATGTTAGTCCCCTAGGCCTGAAAAAGCATAAAATAATACCCAGGAGAACTCTTATAGTCAATGGTGAATAGAGTATACATTTTTTGTAAGTAGTCCATTTGGTCTGGAAAATGGTTAAACTTATATTAAAATATATGTCCTTTCAAAACCATTTAACAAGTGTGAAAGAGACAAGTTCACTCGTCAATATTTTCATTTTTTTGGGAGTTAAAAAAGAGCTTAACCAAGACTCTGAAATTACAATATGTATAGAGGACCACATTGCCTTTCGAATTATGCATAGTGGTTCCCTAGGTAGATCCCATTGCTAGGACCAGGTGAAGGGATTTTTTGGTAATCAACTTGTAAAGTTTATAGTTTCAGAAGAGGTTGAAAATCCAAAATAATAGCTTCAAGGATAGTCACATCTAAAGGAAACTCGACATCCATGAAACCAGGTCTCGAAAGTTCACAAATATTAGGGATCGAGGTCTCACAAACAAAAATATCAAACTTAATAAGAAACACTAGATTACTCGGGCCCACAGGGGTAGGCCATGGCTTCCATGTAGTTATTCTGTCAAAAGCCAACAACTCACTAGCAGCTGACAAAATATTGGGAGAACTCAAAAATTGCTAAGCTGAGGAGGATAAAATACTCACATAAAATCCTTCATATACAATATATTGAAGAACACCATTATATGGAAAGGTGGAGAATAAGGAAGGCAAGGCTCTACAAGATCATTCCAATCAAAGGAAACCATCCTAGGACTTGGAAGGAGTGTACTTAGAGAGAGTGGAATGATCCCTTGTTCAGAAGGTATAAAACTAGAAATTATAAGGACATGGTCGAAAGATGCATCACCCCCCAAAAGAAGAGTGGGATTGGCCAAAGATTGCATCAGAAATGTCACATCCTTAGACTTGTCACTCTCTAAGAGAAGATTTGGATTGATTGAAGATTACATAGACATGACCACTTATTCAACCGTTGGTTGAATATGATGCAAGACAACATGGTCAAGAGACTCATCACTCCCTAAAACATGAGTTGTTTCGGCCGAAGATTGCATCGAAACGAATGCTGGTTGAACAAGATGTAAGTCAACATGGTCAAAAGACACATCACCCCTAAAACAAGAGTGGTGTCATCCAAAGATTGCATTGGCATGATTGATGTGTCAACCAAAGAAGAATTATATTGTCAAGAAACCAAATATGACTCAGAACCCAAAGGGACATGAGACAAGGATCATGCGTCTTGTACCACCACAATAGTAGGGCACAAACGAGTTAGGTGATATCCTTTGAAAAATCTACAAAGGAACTAAGGCTTACGTTCTATATGTCTAGGCTTCTCAATCATATCAATTCCCCCAAAATGACTTGTAGTGGTCACTGACATGCTCACAACATGGCTTGAAGAGGCTAGTAGCAGATCTCTAACATGACTTGTAGAGGTTGGTGATGTTTTTTTAGTGACTAGAGTTGTGCCCCCAACATGACTTGCAATGAATGGTTACTTTCCCCTAGCATGACTTGCAAAGGTTGGTGACAAGTCTCCAACATGAATTGCAGAGGTTGGTGACAGGTCTCCAACATGACTTGCAGAGGTTGGTGACTTAATGCTAGTATGAATTGCAGTGACTAGACTTGTGCTTTTAGCATGACTTGTAGTGGTTGGTTGTGACATCAAAGACCATGCTCCTGTGAAAGACTAGTTTCGAGAGATCGCAAGACAAAAATGGTTCCGATATACACCATGGCCCTTCTTGGTAGGATAATATCCTGCTTTCCTAACTGATTCATAAAGGGTTGTAAGGGCATCATCACCAAGGAAGTTACTTGCGAGGAGAAAGAAATGTGACATGGGTTACTCATGTGAGGATATATGTTACCGTAGACAAAGGAAATATGTGTAGGGGGCTTCTCATACTATAAAAATGACTCCCTTTGGATGAAACACTAGAGGAAAAATTGAGTTTCACCATAACAAAAGCGTTCGTAGCAATCAATGTTGTGGAAGAAGGAATGACGGATGAAATATAAGAAGGAGAAGGATTGCTTGTTTTAGCACTCGATCCTGGTGTTACACATTATTTTTTTCACCCTTATGATCGTTAATGATTTAAACCTATATGTTGCCTTCATAGGGGTCAGTGGCCTGAATTCTTGAAGAAAAAAGGGAGGAGAACTTTTACTTAGAGAAGAAGTTGTATTTTCCTTTGTAAAAACCCTATTAAGGAAGATTTCCATAGGTTGCACTATACACAAGGTGCGAAAATGCCTAATTTCCACACCTTGATCTATAGCTAGGTTGCAGAGTTTCCATAGGTTTCTCTATAGCTAGGGTGCGGAAATTATTGTACGTGGGAAAAATGGGCATCTTCTCGGTGCTTCTAGAAGGAGAAGCTTCTATGGTGAGGTGGCCTCTTAACGGTTTGGATCTTACTCGCTTTCATGATTTAGTGGGATCATCCTAACCTCCTCACCTTGTCCTCTTCATATTATAAGAGGAGAGGAGCTCTAATGGAGAAATTTAGATTGACTTGTTATTGAGTTTTGTAGCTTGGATTTTTTGGAGCTTGTATGTTGGCTTTGAGCTTTGCTTTGTCAAGATAGATTATGAGTAGCTATTAGATCCATGGTATCATAATACATGGAGCAATAAGTGTGTGGGAAGCAAGGAACTGTTGGAAGGAATCTGACAACATCAAGGCATCTGGTTGTATCTTTCTTCCACATTCTTTAATACATATATACTTTTCTTTCCTATATGAATGTTATTTGTTCATATTGTATGATTCCTTGATCATGTACATAGTTTCATATCAAATAGAATCTGTGATTTTTGTCTTCGTTGGCTTGTGTTTATTTGCATATATTTATCTATAAGCCTCATGACGAAGCTTGGATTGCATTGGCGAAGTTGGATCTTCGATATTTAAAAGGTATGTTCTAGATCCATTTCTCATTTGATAATTGAAGTCTAAGGAAAGAGTAGTGCATTGTCTTGTTTTTTTCTAGTTTTTTAGTGAATCTAGGGGGTTTGATTTGTGTCCACACTTAACGATTATCCCGATAAAAAAATTGGCTACTGATAACAGAATTATCCCTTTCGAGTTGATTACGGGCTAGATACCCTGCTCTTGCGCATGGATCGGATTGTCGATTGTTTCTCCAAGCATCATTGTTATAATTGGTAACTTTAGTAGCCTATCTCTCTAGGGTCTTTACACGAGGTGACTATGGAGGGGCAAGTCTTCATGGTACCTGGAATCGACGTTGGACAAACTCACTCGGGCTCCTTCCCACGATTATGTGTGGGAGATTGCACTAGGGTGTAAGTCCATTAAGCAGGTCATAACCGTCAATTTTCTAGCTGCTCTATCTCATCCCCTTCTTACATTGTTCCCGTGACATTGGAATTCTTCACCAACTAGTGCGTTCATCGTAAAAAGGTTTTGTTTGCTTGTTAGCTTACTAGATTTTTAGCATGTGTTGATTGTTTGCCCTAGTAGACTCTAGGTTGTATTTTTATTTAATGGTGTCAGTTCTCGGAATGACCAATGAAGGAACCCCTTTTCTAGGGGAACCTTTTGTTTTTCCTTCTTACGAAAACATTGGTCCTCCTCATATCGCTACTTTGAGCCTTCCAAGTCTCACAATTGGATTACCGGTATGGTTTTTTTCCACTCAAGTAATTTTGAATGTAGCTAGTGCTTCGCTTGTAAGAACTTCCCCCCAAGAACATCAACCTCATGTTGATCCTTGACCTTGTTCACCAGTAAGATCTTCTTCACCTTCTCCACTTGCAAGGTCTTATTCTGTTTCATCTTCTTTGCAGATTAAAATATCTGAAGATAGTAACCCGGTGGATAATAATAAGAAGAAAAACAAGAATAAGAAGAAGAAAAATAAGCAAGGATCCAAAATTCCAACCACTTCTGAACATGTTGGAAAGCAACCAATTACTATTAATCATGATGGGAGTGTTGATGGTGCCAAGATCACCCAAACAACCTGTAAGCCCAAGTACCCTTGCAAGATTTATAAGGGTAACCATCTTCTTAAGGATTTCCCTGGTCTATCCAAGGTTATAGAAGCGTGGTCTACAACTCCTTTCCATTCCATATCGTTGTCCTCTGAACAACATGTTGATGACCTCCCGTCAACTAGTCAAGATACCGTTGGGAAGAAGAAAAGTAGAGTCAATTTCCCATGTATGTTATGCAAAGGGAGTCATCTAACTCACCTTTTCCCTCGTATGGACGAAGCCTCAAAATTACTAGAAGACATGACTGTTTCACAGCCCCAACTTCTAGTTTCTTATCGCAAGCTCACTCTCGACCCACCGGTAGTTGATGGAATGATCAATCCGGTCCCTTCCTCGGTTATTCTGGTTGATCAAGTTGTCAATCTGGTCACATCCTTAGTTGAACTAGTTGAAAAAGTGGTCGATCCAATCCCATCCTTGGTCGATCTCACTCTCCCGTTAGAGAGTGAAACCCAAGTGATCAATATGTTTCCACATGTGAACCCCATTCTCCCCTTGGAGAATGAAACTCAAGTGGTCGATCTGATCTTGTCATCAGTCGATCCTACTCTCCCACTAAAGAGTAAATCTGATACTACCCACTTTTTTCTCGTTGATACAAAATATACTGTGTTGCAGGGTATTCCTCCTTCTCCCATGGAACCCCCTTCGAGTAATGAGGCCATACTTTATAATTGGGGTGTGCTAACTAGACCTCATCTTCCATTTAACATTCATTTCCATATTACAGTACAGGTTTGTGGTCAGGACGTTCCTCAGACGTTGATAGATGAAGGTGCGTCTGTTAATATTTTTTCCTCTATTGTTTGGAAAGCTTTGGGTTGTCCTCAGCTTGCGCTGGTTATGAAGAATCTGTTAGATTTTAACAGAAGAACCAATCAACCTTTAGGGACCCTTCCTCAGTTTCCTGTAACTTTGGGAGGGAAAACCATCTTTATTGATGTTATGGTAGTCCAGACCGCTTGGATTTCGCTTTACTCCTTGGGCGAGATTATGTCTATGCCATGAAAGCTATTGTGTCCACTCTTTTGTGTATGATATATTTCCATCACGATAGAAGAATTGTGACTATTGATCAACTTTCATTCATCAGTCCTAACTGGATGACCTCCCTAAATGGTTCTTGTGTGCAGACGGTATCACCCCCGCCATAGGTCAATTATGTGGCGTTGTCTCCCATGTCTTCAGCTGCCGATGAAGATGAGCCTCTCACTGTAATCTCAGTCTCTTATGACTTAGATCTGGTAGTTGACATGGTGATATCTTTGATAGGGTATTTAGAGCTTGATCTCCTTACCCCCGTCATGACCGTCGACATGGTGTCCTTCCAGAGTGTGTCTCTTCTGTCCAATGAAGATCTCTTGGAAGCCATGACCGAGTTTTGTCCCTTGACTTGGTGTCCTCCCGGAGCATTGTCCTCTTGGAATCCTTGATCAAGAAGAGTAGCTTTGAGCATGGTTTTCTGATTTCAAGATCATTTAAAAATGAAACTAGCCTTGAGCATGGTTTTCTGATTCTAGGCTCATTAAAAAATGAAACCAGCTGAGGATAGTTTTTGCATCTCTGTAGAAACCTCATTAAGAAATGAAACAAAGCTTACGAGCATAGTTCTCATTTCTATGTCAAGCTCATTAAAAATTGAAACAGTGGTCTGGAGGTTATACCTCGAGTCACGAGCATAGTTATTCTCATGTGTCAAGCTCGTTAAAAAATGAAACAACTTCCCCCTCTCCATTTGGGTCAAGTCCTATGTATAGTATTTGAAATAATCTTCATGTCATCTGCTTGTGCCATTGGATGAAATGAAGCTTGGGGGGCATTGGTTCTAGTCTCTGGACTTCATGCTGAAGTTAAGCTAGGGGATAAGTACCAACCATCCCTGAATAATGCGTTGGGAAGTTCAAGCATAGTTTTCTATGGTTCAAGCTTGTGTAAAAAAGAAACCACATACCTCAAGCATAGTTCCTCTGGTTCAAGCTTGTGTAAAAATGAAATCAGGTCCAAGCATAGTTTTGTTTAGTTTTTAATCTTGTGTAAAAATAAAATCTATCCCAAGCATAGTTTTTTTTTGTTTTAAGTTTGCATAAAAGTGAAAAAAATCTCGAGCTTAGTCTTTGTTCTTTCTCATGCTCGTAAATCAATGAGAATGTAACCGAGTATACTTTTATCACTTTTTCGGACTCGTAAAGGTTATACGAAAAAGGAACCCACTGCAGTTCCCTTTAAGCTCTTTTTAGAATCTCTAAACATGAAAATATTGCCGAGAGACCTTGTTCTTTTCATGCTCGTTAAAGTATTTGAAGAAAACGCCTGTTGAGTGATAGTTTATCTCTTTTTTAGTCTCACCAGAATAGTTTACGAAAAAGGAATTGAGAGAGTTCTCTTTAAGTTTTTTTCGAACTCTATAAACATGGAAAACCCTTGGTTTTTCTCTCTTTGGACTCGTTAAACAAACATAGAAAGACCCATATGGGATCAAACCCCTCCTTCTTAGGGTTAATTAAACATACTTTGAGGGAATTTTCCGAAGGATGAGCTTACATCTACAAGCATATGTTATCCTCATCAAGCTTGCGTAAAAATGAAGAGGTACTCGATAGAAATGGTGGGGGAAATTTTGGGAAAGAAATGTGTCTAAACCTATATTATATGGAAGAGTCACCTTTGAACATGACACCCTTTCACTCATTTTGTGTATAGGTTGGAAAATCCACATGTCTCCTGATCATAATCCTTTATAAGATTACAAATTGGTCTGTGATCCCTGTTGTTGAGTCAATGTTTCCAAGACAATTGTCGTGTCGTCAATATGTTCAAAGAGATGTTCAACCCAGAAAGCCTTCTATTGTAGTCCTTAAAGCCTTCTATTGCATCGGCCATCCCTAAGTCAGTGCTAAATCATTGTTTACTCTGATCTACCTCAAATCTTGTTACACGTTTCGTGTCATTGATGGGGGATACATTAAGGCCCTCCTGTGATGAGTCTTTTCCTTTCAACTTCAACTCATTATCCAGGAATTAGACTTAGAAACTAATTGGTACCTTGGAACTTGCATGCCTCAATGGTAGTTTTCCTCGCTTTCGACAGTGGGTTTTCATTATTGACCCCTGATCGGGAGATTCCGCCGAGTGTTTGACTTCAACTCATTAATTCACACCTGTTGGTTTGTACTAGTGTACCTTGGGGGTCATTGACATTAATGGTGATTTCCCTCGCACTTGTTAATGGTATACACTAATGACCGGTAATCAAGTGGTTTCTACCATTCTCGACTTCAACACATGTATTCACATGGTTAGATTCGTACTATAGAGTGGTGGAGATAAAGACCCTGGATATTTTCTGACAGATTCAGGTTGCGTTGGAGTATATTCAGGTTGTACTGGTGCATAGATCTGCAATGTATCTCTCATGGCTATGTTCAAATTTGAGTCTTTAACACATAGATCCACGATGTATTTTTGGTGGCTATGTTTAGATTTAAGTCATATTGGCATGGATCCACAGTGTATGTTTGGTGGCCATGACCTGTCTTACTTGACATGGATCTTTTCATGTTGGCATTTATGCTTTGAGTCATTTGTATTCTGAGTATGGGAATTCCTACCTCAGTGAGGATATATTATTGTATTGCATTTCCTTGTTTGTTGGCAGGTTTCCGACCGACATGTTCCTTGTTCCCTGCACACACCCAACAAAGTATTTCAACTATCACTATGTTCTAACTTCATAGTTCGGGGGCTCTCAATTACACATTATTTTTATCACTCTTATGATCGTTAATGATGTAAACCTATGTGTTGCCTTCAAAGGGGTCAGTGGCCTGAATTCCTGAAGAAAGAAGGGAGAAGAACTTTTACTGAGAGAAGAAGTTGTATTTTCCTTTCTAAAAACCCTATTAAGGAATATTTCTGCAGGTTGCACTATACACAAGGTATGGAAATGCATGATTTCCACACCTTGCTCTATAGCTAGGTTGCAGAGTTTCCATAGGTTTCTCTATAGATAGGGTACGAAAATTCCTGTACGTGGGAAAAACTAGCGTCTTCTCAATCCTTCTAGAAGGAGAAGCTTCTATGGTGATGTGGCCTCTAAATGGTTTGGATCTTACTCGCTTTCATGATTTAGTGGGATCATCCTAACCTTTCATGATTTAGTGGGATCATCCTAACCTCCTCACCTTATCCTCTTCATATTATAAAAGGAGAGGATCTCTCATGGAGAAAGTTAGATTGGTTTTTTATTGAGTTTTGTACTTGGACTTTTTGGAACTTGTATATTGGCTTTGATATTTGCTTTTTCAAGATAGATTGTGAGTAGCTATCAGATCCATGGTCTCAGAATCCATGGAGAAAGAAGTTTGTGGGAAGCAAGAAACTGTTGGAAGGATCCTAACAACATCAAGGCATCTGATTGTATTTTTCTTCCACAATCTTTAATACAGATACACTTTTCTTTCCTATATGAATGTTATTTGTTCATATTGTATGATTCCTTGATCACATACATAGTTTCATATCAAATAGACTATGTTATTTTTGTCTTCGTTGGCTTGTGTTTATTTGCAGATATTTCTCTATAATCCTAGTGACAGAGCTTGGATTTCATTGGTGAAGTCAGATCTTCGATATTTAAAACGTATGTTCTAGATCCATTTCTCATTTGATAATTGAAATCTAAGGAAAGAGTAGTGCATTGTCTTGTTTTGTTCTAGTTTCGTAGTGAATCTAGGGGGATTGATTTGTGTCCACACTTAACAATTAGCCTGATAACACTTGGAGAAGTGAAACTAGGATTGGGTCCAAAGGAAGAAGGATTCCAACCTCCTACTGTAGGATTCGATTGAGTGATATGACCCCCACCAAATGAAAATGGAGAATAAGGAGGCATCGTGCCCCCAGACCCAAAACTAGGATTCACATAAGATGATGAAACTAAGGATGACAAGTGTGAAGTCATGTCTGGATACCATACCAAAAAGGATTAGTGGCCAAATGTATTGACCGAGAACTATGATTCGACATACCTCATGGAAATAAAAAATGATTTGTTCCCATGGGCTGAGCAGATACAATTGGTTGGGTAGCATTAGATGAGGGAGTCTCTGACATCCAAACTACTGATGATAAGGGAGTCGAGGGACCCCACTAATCACAAAGGAAATAGGATTCAAAGGGATTCCCAAGAAATTTATGTCTTACTCAGTACTCATGGTAGGATGATCATGAGCCTGAGAGGTGGAGATATATGTACCATGCTTATTAACTCTATGCCTTTTAGGAGGCAACTTCAGTAAGGGATCAAGATGTGGTGGTAGATTCAAAAGAAGAAGAGACCAGCGAGGAGGACGGTTTTTCTCCATGATGCCTCAAAACTCGAGATGCAATACAAACTCTTAAGGCCAACCAATAATCAAAGAGAACACTCCTAAATAAATCTAAAGGCCAATGCACACAAATAGGATATGATGGTTGAGAGGGACCTCCCAAAATAAAGTAGGTATTCCTCTCCCAAGAGGGGCCTAAGACTCTGCAAAAATAAAGTGGAGGTATCATAACCAGTTGTAATGA
>CBVK0103674745.1:0-15540 GCA_900067695.1 Picea abies | reverse complement strand
TCTTTTTCTTAGTACCCCTTTACGTTTGCTAACATGTCACACTTGTTGACGTGGCATTGGTGTCTAACTTCTCTTTTCTTTAGTACCCCTTTCTCTTAGCTGACGTGTCACCCTTGCTCAGTTGGCATAGATTTTGACCTCTTAATTTTCTTAGTGCCCCTTCTCTTTCTTGACATGGAATAGGTGTTGAATTTTTATTTTTATTGGTACACATTTATATTTGTGGACATGTCACCCTTGATAATGTGGGATAGGTGTTGACCTTTTCTTTTTCTTAGTACCCATTTATCTTTGTTGACGTGTCACCCTTGCTAACAAGGCATGGGAGTCAACCTTTTCATTTCCTTAGTACTTATTTAACTTTGTTGACCTGTCACCATCGTTGATGTGGCATATGTGTTGATCTTATGCTTCTCTTAGTACCCGTATCTCTTCGTTGAAGTGTCACCTTTGCTAATGTGGCATAGATTTCAACCTCTTATTTTTCTTAGTACACCTTTCTCTTTACTGACATGGCATAGGTGTCAAATGTTTCTTTTTCTTAATAACCCTTTATCCTTGTTTAAATTTCACCCTTGTTCATGTGGCATAGGTGTAAAAATTTTCCTTCTCTTAGTACCCCTTTTTCCTTTATGGACATGTCACCCTTGCTAAAATGACATGCATGATGACATTTTATTTTTCTTGGTACCCCTTTCTCTTTCCTAACATGTCACCCTTGCTTACAAGGAATAGGTGTCAACCTCTTCTTTTTGTATGTTTGTTGACATGTCACCCCTGCCGATGTGGCACAGTTGTCAACCTTCTATTTTTATTAGTATCCCTGTTATCTTTTCTAACATGCCATAGGTTTCAACCTCTTCTTTTTCTTAGTATCCCTTTATTTTTTCCAACATGACATAGCTGTCAAAAGTTTTTTTGAAACTGGTGGATAGTCTTGCCTATGTGGCCATATACACCATCAATCTCAAATAAGAAGAGATCTATACCACTGATCTATGGATATTGTCCAAATTGTTGACCCAACCGTCGGTCGTCAGGATTTCTCCCTGGCAGTCAATTGTTGACATGTCATAGGTGTAAAACTTTTATTTTTCTTAGTACCCATTTTTCTTTACGGACATTTCACCCTTACTGACATAGCATGGGTGTTGAGATTTTATTTTTCTTAGTACCCCTTTCTCTTTGAGGAAATGTCACCCTTATTGACAAGGAATAGGTGTCATCTTTTATTTTTGTTAGTACCCCTTTATGTTTTCTATTGTGTCATCCATGATGATTTGGCATAGGTGTCGACCTTCTATTTTTCATAGGACCCCTTTCTCTATCCTAAGATGGAATATGTTTCGACCTCTTCATTTTCTTAGTACCACTTTCTCTTTGTTGGCATGGCATAGTTGTCGAACTTTTATTTTTCTTAGTACCCATTGATCATTGTTGATGTGTCACCCTTTCTTGTGTGGCATATGTGTCAAACGTTTCATTTTCTTACTACCCCTTTATATTTCTAGACATGTCACCCTTGCTAATGTGGCATAGGTGTCAACTTTTTCATTTTCTTAGTACCCCTTTATCTGTATTGACATCTCACCCTTGCTAAAAAGACATAGGTTTTTACCTCTTCTATTTCTTAGTACCCCTATCTCTTTGTTAATGTGTCATAGCTATCAAAATTTTCTTTTTTTTTGTACCCATTTATCTTTGTTGATGTGTCACCCTTGCTCATGTGGCATGGTGTTGAACTTTTCCTTTTCTTAGTACCCCATTATCTTTGTAGACATGTCACCCTTGTGGACATGGCATAGGTATTCACATTTTATTTTTCTTATTAGACCTTTATCTTTACTAACATGTCGCCATTGCTAATGTGGCATAGGTGTCGAATTTCTCTATTTCTTAGTACCCTTTTCTCTTTCTTGATTTTTCACACTTACTTATGTGGCATAGGTTTCAACATCTTCTTTTTCCTAGTACCCATTTATCTTTCCTGAAATGACATAGGTGTCGAACTTTTCTTTTTCTTAGTACCCCTTTTCATTGTTGACGTGTGACCCTCGCTCTTCTGGCATACGTGTCAAGATTTTCCATTTCTTACTAACCGTATATATTTGCGAACATGTCACCCTTGTTGACGTGGAATACGTGTCGACCTTTTATTTTTCTTAGTACCCATTTATCTTTGATGATGTGTCACCCTTCTGAAAAGGCATAGGTGTTAACTTTTTTTTTTCTTAGTACCCCTTTATCTTTGCTAAACTCTCAGAAATGCTAATGTGGCATAGGTGTCGACCTTCTCTTTTTCTTAGTACCCCTTTCTCTTTTTTGATGTGTCACCCTTATGTGGCATTGGTTTCGACCTATTCTTTTTCTTAGTACCCCTTTATCTTTCCTGAAGTGGCATAGGTGTTGAACTTTTCTTTTTCATAGCACCCCTTATCACTGTTGATGCATGACCCTCTCTCTTCTAGCATAGGTATCAAGATTTTCCTTTTCTTACTACCCCTCTATCTTTGTGGACATGTCACCCTTGCTAACATGGAATACGTATCGACCTTTTATATTGCTAAGTACCCATTTATATTCACTGAGATGTTACCCTTCTAACAAGGCATAGGTGTTAACCTTTTATTTTTCTTAGTACCCCTTTATCTTTGCTAACTTGTCACACATGCTAATGTGTCATATGTGTTGATCTTCTCTTTTTCTTAGTACCCCTTTCTCTTTCAATACGTGTCACTCTTGCCAATATGGTAGAGTTTTCAATCTCTTATTTTCCTTAGTACCCATTTCTCCTTGCCAACGTGTTATATGTGTCAAAATTTTATTTTTCTTACTATCCCTTGATCTTTGTTGGTGTGTCACCCTTGCTCATTTGGAAAAGGTTTCAAATTTTTCCTTTTCTTAGTACCCCTTTATCCTTGCGAACATGTCACACTTGTTGACATGGCATAGGTGTCAACCTTTTATTTTTATTACTACCTATTTATATTCGATGATGTGTAACACTTGTTGACAAGGCATAAGTGTGGACCTCTTCTTTTTCTTAGTACCCCTTTACGTTTGTCAACATGTCACACTTGTTGATGTGGCATTGGTGTCAAACTTCTCTTTTCCTTAGTACTCCTTTCTCTTCACTGACGTGTCACCCTTTTTGAGTTGGCATAGGTTTCGACCTCTTAATTTTATTAGTACCCCTTCTCTTTGTTGACATGGCATAGGTGTTGACCTTTTATATTTTTTAGTACCCCTTTATATTTGTAGACATGTCACCCTTACTAACATGGCATAGGTGTTGACCTTTACTTTTTCTTATTACCCCTTTATCTTTATTAACATGTCACCCTTGCTAACAAGGCATGGGTTTCAACCTTTTCATTTCCTTAGTACTTATTTATCTTTGCTCACAAGTCATCTTCGTTGATGTATCATAGATGTCGACCTTCTCCTTCTCTTAGTACCACTTTCTCTTTGTTGAAGTGTCACCCTTGCTGATGTGTTATAGGTTTTAACCTCTTACGTTTCTTAGCACCCCTTTCACTTCACTGACATAGCATAGGTGTTGAACTTTTGTTTTTCTTAACAACCCTTTATCATTGTTGACCTGTCACCCTTGCTCATGTGGAATAGGTGTCAAACATTTCCTTTTCTTAGTACCCATTTTTCTTTACGGACATGTCACCCTTTCTGAAATGGCATAGGTACTAACATTTTATTTTTCTTAGTACCCCTTTCTCCTTGTTGACATGTCACCCTTGCTGACAAGGCATAAGTTTCAACCTCTTCATTTTTCTAGTACCCCTTTATGTTCGTTGACATGTCACCCATTCTAATGTGGCATGGGTATCGACCATCTCGTTTTCTTAGTACCACTTTCTCTTTGCTAATGTGTCATATGATTCAACCTCTTCTTTTTCTTAGCATCCCTTTCGTTTTTCTTACATGGCATAGGTATCAAACTTTTTTTTTAAAATTGATGGACAGTATTGCCTATGTGGCAATCTGCACCATCAATCTCAAATCAAAAGAGATCTGAACCATTGATATATGTATATCGTCCATTCTACTGACATGACTATCGATCGTCAGCCCTTCTCCTTGGCATTTGATCGTTGACATTTCATAGGTGTCAAACTTTTATTTTTATTACTAGTCCTTTTTCTTTATGAACATATCACCCTTGTTGACATAGCATAGATGTTGACATTTTCTTTTTCTTGGTACCCCTTTCTCTTTGTTAACATGTCACCCTTGTTGAAAAGGAATAGGTGTGAGCCTTTTATTTTTGTTAATACCCCTTTATGTTTGTTGACGTGTCATCTCTGTCGATGTAGCATAGGTGTCGACCTTCTTTTTTTCATAGGACCCCTTTCTCTTTGCTGACGTGGCAAAGGTTTCCACCTATTCGTTTTCTCAGTACCACTTTCTCTTTACTCGCATGGCATAGGCGTTGAACTTTTATTTTTCTTAGTACCCCTTTATTTTTGTTGACGTGTCACCCTTTCTTGTGTGGAATAGGTGTCAAACTTTTCCTTTTCTTAGTACCCCTTTATATTTCTAGACATGTCACCCTTGCTAACGTGGCATAGGTGTTGACTTTTTCTTTTTCTTAT
This sequence comes from Picea abies, assembly GCA_900067695.1. Classification (NCBI taxonomy): domain Eukaryota; kingdom Viridiplantae; phylum Streptophyta; class Pinopsida; order Pinales; family Pinaceae; genus Picea; species Picea abies. Next base: position 10,930 of record CBVK0103674745.1, on the reverse strand, counting down.
TACCCCTTTATTTGTTTTGACATCTGACCCTTGCTAACAAGACATAGGTTATTACATCTTGTTTTTATTAATACCCCTTTATCTTTGTTGATGTGTCATAGGGGTTGAAATTTTATTTTTCTTAGTACCCCTTTATCTTTGTTGATGTGTCACCCTTACTCATGTGGAATAGGTGTCAAACTTTTCCTTTTCCTAGTACCCCATTATCTTTGCAGACATGTCATTGTTGCGGACATTGCATAGGTGTTTACATTTTCTTTTTCTTAGTAGACCTTTATCTTTATTGACGTGTCACCATTGCTAATGTGGCATAGGTGTCGAACTTATCTTTTTCTTAGTAGCCCTTTCTCTTTGTTGATGTTTCACCCTTCCTTACCATTGCTAATGTTGCATAGGTGTCGAACTTATCTTTTTCTTAGTAGCCCTTTCTCTTTGTTGATGTTTCACCCTTCCTTATGTGGCATGGGTTTCGACGTCTTCTTTTTCATAGTACCCCTTTCTCTTTCTTGAAGTGGCATAGGTGTCGAACTTTTATTTTTCTTAGTACCCCTTTATCATTGTTGATGTGTGACTATTGTTCATGTGTCAATATTTTCCTTTTCTTACTACTCCTATATCTTTGTTGACGTGCCACCCTTGCTGATGTGGAAAAGGTGTCAAAAATTTTATTTTCTTGGTACCCCTTTATCCTTGCAAACATGTCACACTTGTTGACATGGATTTGTTGACGTGCCACCCTTGCTGATGTGGAAAAGGTGTCAAAAATTTTATTTTCTTGGTACCCCTTTATCCTTGCAAACATGTCACACTTGTTGACATGGAATAGGTGTCAACCTTTCATTTTTCATACTACATCTTTATATTGGATCACCTGTCACCCTTGTTGACAAGGCATAACTTTCAACTTCTTCTTTTTCTTAGCACCCCTTTATGTTTGCTAACATGTCACACTTGTTGACATGGCATTGGTGTCGAACTTGTATTTTCCTTAGTACCCCTTGCTCTTAGCTAACGTGTCACCCTTGTTGATTTGGCATACATTTCAACCTCTTAATTTTCTTAGTATCTCTTCTCTTTGTTGACATGGCATAGGTGTTGAACTTTTATTTTTCTTAGTACCCTTTTATATTTGTGGACATGTCACCCTTGATAACGTGGCATAGGTGTTGACATTTTATTTTTCTTAGTACCCATTTATCTTTGTTGATGTGTGACCCTTGCTAACAACACATGGGTGTTGACCTTATGCTTCTCTTACTACCCCTTTCTCTTTGTTGAATTGTCACCCTTGGTGATGTAGCATAGGTTTGAACCTCTTCTTTTTCTTAGTACCCCTTTCTCTTTATTGACATGGTGTAAGTGTCAAACTTTTATTTTTCTTAATAACCATATATCCTTGTTGACATGTCACCCTTGCTCATGTGGCATATGTGTCAACATTTTCCTTCTCTTAGTACCCTTTTTTCTTTGCGAACATGTCACCCTTTCTGAAATGGCATAGGTGTTGATATTTTATTTTTCTTAGTACATGTTTCTCTTTGTTGACGTTCGCCCTTGATGAGAAGGCATAGGTGTCAAACTCTTGTTTTGTTCGTACCCCTTTATGTTTTTTGACACGTCACCGTTGTCGATGTGGCACAGATGTCGATCTTCTTTATTTTTTACTATCCCTTTCTCTTTGCTAACGTGGCATACATTTCAACCTCTTCTCTTTTTTAGTACCCCTTTCCTTTTGTTGACATGGCATAGGTGTCGAACTTTTTTTTGTTTCTGAAAATGATAGATAGTCTTACCTATGTGGCATTCTACACTGTCAATCTCAAATCGGAAGAGATATGGACCGTAGATATGTGGATATTGTCCAAACTTCCAAACCGACTGTCAACCATCGGCCCTTCTCCTTGGCAGTCGATTGTTGATGTGGCATAGGTGTCAAAATTTTGTTTTTATTACTACCCCTTTTTCTTTACAGACATGCCACCCTTGCTGACGTAGAATAGGTGCTGACATTTTCTTTTTCTTAGTACCCCTTTCTCTTTGTTGACATGTCACCCTTCTTGAAAAGGAATAGGTGGCAGCATTTTATTTTTGCTAGTACCCCTTTATGTTTATTGACGTGTCATCCCTATTGATGTGGCATAGGTGTTTAGCTTCTATTTTTCATAGGACCCCTTTCTCTTTGTTGATGAGGCATAGATTTAGACCTCTTTTCTTTCTTAGTACCACTTTCTCTTTGTTGGCATAGCATAGGTGTCGAACTTTTATTTTCCTAATACCCCTTTATCTTTGTTGATGTGTCACACTTTCGCATGTGGCATATATGTCGAACTTTTGATTTTCTTAGTACCCCTTTATATTTTTGGACATGTCACCCTTGCTAAAGTGACATAGGTATCTAATTTTTATTTTTCTTAGTATCCCTTTATATGTGTTGACATCTCACCCTTGCTAAAAAAACATAGGTTTTTACCTCTCCTTTTTCTCAATACCTATTTCTCCTTACTGATGTGTCATATGAGTTGACTTTATATGTGTTGACATCTCACCCTTGCTAAAAAAACATAGGTTTTTACCTCTCCTTTTTCTCAATACCTATTTCTCCTTACTGATGTGTCATATGAGTTGAAATTTTCTTTTTCTTAGTACCCCTTTATCTTTGTTGATCTGTCACCCTTGATCATGTGGCATAGATTTCAAACTTTTCCTCTTCTTAGTACCCCATTTTCTTTGAAAACATGCCACCCTTGCAGACATGGCACAGGTGTTGACATTTTTTTTATTAGTACACCTTTATTTATACTGACATGTCACCATTGCTAATGAGGCATAGGTATCGAGCTTATATTTTTCTTAGTAACCATTTCTCTTTCTTGAATTGTCACCCTTTCTTACGTCGCATAGGTTTCGACCTCTTCTTTTTCTTACTACCCCTTTCTATTTTCTGAAGTCACATAGCTATCAAACTTTTATTTTTCTTAGTACCCCTTTATCATTGTTGACGTGTGACCCTTTCTCATGTGGAATAGGTGTCAATATTTTCCTTATATTACTACCCCTATATCTTTGCTGAGAATAGGTGTCAATATTTTCCTTATATTACTACCCCTATATCTTTGCTGAGATGTCACCCTTGCTGACGTGGAAGATGTGTCGACCTTTTATTTTTCTTAGTACCCCTTTATCTTTGATGGCATGTCAACCTTCTGACAAGGTATAGGTGTTACCATTTTATTTTTCTTAGTAACCTTTTATCTTTCGTAAGCTATCACCCATGCTACTGTGGCATTGGTAACGAGTACCCCTTTCTCTTTGTTCACGTATTATATGTGTCAAAATTTTCTTTTTCTTAGTACCCCTTTATATTTGTTGATGTGTCACCCTTGCTCATCTGGCAATGGTGTCAAAATTTTAATTTTCTTTGTACCCCTTTATCATTGTGAACATGTCATAGTTGATGACTTGGGATAGGTGTCAACCTTTTATTTTTCTTACAACCTATTTATATTTGATGACGTGTCACCCTTGCTGACAAGGCATAAGTGTCGACCTCTTATTTTTATTAGTACCTCTTTATGTTTGTTAACATGTCACACTAATTGATGTGGCATTGGCATCAAACTTCTCTTTTCCTTAGTACCCCTTGATCTTAGCTAAGGTGTCACTCTTGTTGAGTTGGAATAGATTTCGACCTTTTAATTTTCTTAGTACCCCTTCTCTTTGTTGACATGGCATAAGTGTTGAACTTTTATTTTTCAACAAGGCATGGGTGTCAACCTTTTCATTTACTTGGTACTTATTTATCTTTGTTGAAATTTCACCGTTGTTGATGTGGCATAGGCGTCGACCTTCTGCTTCACTTAGTACCCCTTTCTCTTTGATAAAGTGTCACCCTTGCTAATATGGCATAGGTTCAACCTCTTATTTTTCTTAGTACACATTTTTTATCTACTGGCATGGCATAGGTGTCGAAGTTTACTTTTTCTTAATAACCCCTTATCCTTGATGACATGTCACCTTTTCTCATGTGGCATAGGTGTCAAACTTTTCATTTTCTTAGTACCCATTTTTCTTTGCGGACATGTCACCCTTGTTGAAATGGCATAAGTGTTGCCAATTTATTTTTCTTAGCACCCCTTTCTATTTGTTGATGTCTCACCCTTGCTGACAAGGCATAGGTGTCAACCTCTTCGTTTTGTTAGCACCCCTTTATGTTTTCTAACATGTCACCCCTCACGATGTGGCATAGGAATTGACCTTCTCTTTTTCTTAGTACCCCTTTCTCTTTGTTAATGTGGCATAAATTCCAACCTATTATTTTTCTTGGTACCCCTTTCTTTTTGTTGAATAGCATAGGTGTTGAAGTTTTTTTTTTTGAAACCGATGGATAGTCTTGCCTATGAGGCAAACTGCATCGTCCAACTCAAATCAGAAGAGATTTGGGTCATTGATCTATGGATACTATCCAAAATTTTGACCCGACCATTGATTGTTGGCCCTTCTCCTTGGAAATTGATCGTTGACATGGCATAGGTGTCAAACTTCTATTTTTATTAGTACACCTTTTTCTTTACGAACATGTCACCCTTGTTGATGTAGAATAGGTGCTGACATTTTCTTTTTCTTAGTACCCATTTCTCTTTTTTGACAAGGAATAGGTGTCAACCTTTTATTTTTGTTAGTACCCCTTTATGTTTGCTAACATGCCATCCCTCCTGATGTGGCATAAGTGTTGACCTTCTCTTTTTCATAGGACCCCTTTCTCTCTGTTGACATGCCATAGGTTTAGACCTCTTCATTTTCTTAGTACCACTTTTTCTTTGTTGGCATGGAATAGGTGTCAAACATTTATTTTTCTTAGTATCCATTTATCTTTGTTGACGTGTCACCCTTTCTCGTGTTCCATAGGTGTCCAACTTTTCATTTTATTAGTACCCCTTTATATTTCTATACATGTCACCCTTGCTAATGTGTCATAGGTGTCAACTTTTTCTTTTTCTTACTACCCCTTATCTTTGTTGACATCTCACCCTTGCTAACAAGACATAGGTTTTTACCGCTTCTTTTTCTTAGTACCCCTTTCTCTTTATTGATGAGTCATAGGCGTTGAAATTTTCTTTTCTTAGTACCCATTTATCTATGTTGATGTGTCACCCTTTCTCATGTGGCATAGGTGTCAAACTTTTCCTTTTCTTAGTACCTAATTATCTTTGCAAATATGTCACCCTTGCAAGCATGGCATAGGTGATGACATTTTCTTTTTCTTAGTAGAACTTTATATTTACTGATATCCATTTATCTTTGTTGACGTGTCACCCTTTCTCGTGTTCCATAGGTGTCCAACTTTTCATTTTATTAGTACCCCTTTATATTTCTATACATGTCACCCTTGCTAATGTGTCATAGGTGTCAACTTTTTCTTTTTCTTACTACCCCTTTATCTTTGTTGACATCTCACCCTTGCTAACAAGACATAGGTTTTTACCGCTTCTTTTTCTTAGTACCCCTTTCTCTTTATTGATGAGTCATAGGCGTTGAAATTTTCTTTTCTTAGTACCCATTTATCTATGTTGATGTGTCACCCTTTCTCATGTGGCATAGGTGTCAAACTTTTCCTTTTCTTAGTACCTAATTATCTTTGCAAATATGTCACCCTTGCAAGCATGGCATAGGTGATGACATTTTCTTTTTCTTAGTAGAACTTTATATTTACTGATGTGTCACCATTTCTAATGTGGCATAGGTGTCGAACTTCTTTTTTTCTTGGTACCCCTTTCTCTTCACTGATGTGTCACTCTTGTTTACATAGCATAGGTTTCGACCTCTTCTTTTTCTTATTACCCCTTTCTCTTTCCTGGAGTGGCATAGGTGTCCAATTGTTATTTTCTTTAATACAACTTTATCATTGTTGACGTGTGACCTTTGCTCATGTCACCCTTGCTGACATGGAATGTCTTCTCACCTTTTATTTTTTTTAGTACCCCCTTATATTTGTTAACATGTCACCCTTCTAGCAAGGCATAGGTGTTAACCTTTTCTTTTTCTTAGTACCTCTTTATCTTTGCTAACCTATCAACCATGCTAATGTGGCATAGGTGTTGACCTTCACTTTTTCCTAGTACCCCTTTCCCTTTCAAGACATGTCACCCTTGTCAACATGGTAGAGGTTTCGATCTCTTATATTCCCTAGTACCCCTTTCTCTTCGCCAATGTGTTATATGAGTCAAAAAAAAAAAAACATTTCTTAGAAAATCTCTATCTTTGTTGATGTGTCACCCTTGCTCATGTGGCAAAGGTGTCAAATTTTTTATTTCTTTTGTACGCATTTATCCTTGTGAACATGTCACACTTGTTGATATGGCATAAGTATCAACCTTTTATTTTTCTGACTACCTCTCTATATTTAATGACGTGTCAACCTTGTTGACAAGGCATAAGTGTCGACCTCTGCTTTTTCTTAGTACTCCTTTATGTTCACTAACATATCCCACTTGTTGACATGACATTGGTGTCGAACATGTATTTTCGTTAGTACCCCTTGCTCTTAGATGACATGTCACCCTTGTTGAGTTAGCATAGGTTTCGACCTCATAATTTTCACAATACCCCTTCTCTTTGTTGACATGGCATAGGTGTTGAACTTTTATTTTTCTTAGTACCCCTTTATATTTGTGGACATGTCACCCTTGCTAATGTGGCATAGGTGTTGATATTTTATTTTTCTCAGTACCCCTTTAACTTTGTTGATGTGTCTCCCTCATTAACAAGGTGTGGGTGTCAACCTTTTCATTTCCTTATTACTTATTTATCTTTCATGAAATTTCATTGTTGTTGATGTGGCATAGGTGTCGATGTTATGCTTCTCTTAGTACCTCTTTTTCTTTGTGGAAGTGTCACTCTTGTTGATGTGGCATAGGCTTCAACCTCTTCTTTTTCTTAGTATCCATTTCTCTTTACTGACATAGCATAGGTGTCGAACTTTTATTTTTCTTAATATCCCTCTATCCTTGTTGACATGTCACCCTTTCTCATGTGGCCCTTGTTGACAAGGCATAGATGTCAATCTCTTCGTTTTTTTAGTACCCCTTTATGTTTGTTGGCATATCACTCCTATTGATGTGGCACATGTGTCGACCTTCTCTTTTTCTTAGTACCTCTTTCTCTTTGATAATGTGGCATAGGTTTGAACTTATTTTTCTTAGTACCCCTNTTTTTTGCTGACATGGCATAGGTGTTGAACATCTCTTCGTTTTTTTAGTACCCCTTTATGTTTGTTGGCATATCACTCCTATTGATGTGGCACATGTGTCGACCTTCTCTTTTTCTTAGTACCTCTTTCTCTTTGATAATGTGGCATAGGTTTGAACTTATTTTTCTTAGTACCCCTTTTTTTTGCTGACATGGCATAGGTGTTGAACGTTTTTTTTTTTTAAATGAATGGATAGTCTTTCCGATGAGGCAATCTGCATTGTCAATCTCAAATAAGAATACATCTAGATTGTTGATCTGAGAATACTGTCCAAACTGTCAACCCGACCATCAATCGTCGGCCCTTCTCCTTGGCAATTGAATGGATAGTCTTTCCGATGAGGCAATCTGCATTGTCAATCTCAAATAAGAATACATCTAGATTGTTGATCTGAGAATACTGTCCAAACTGTCAACCCGACCATCAATCGTCGGCCCTTCTCCTTGGCAATTGATTGTTGACATGGCATAGGTGTCAAACTTTTATTTTTCTTAGTACCCTTTTTCTTTACAGGTATGTCACCCTTGTTGACATAGCATAGGTGTTGACATTTTTTTTTCTCTTAGTACCCCTTTCTCTTTGCTGACAAGGAATAGGTGTCAGCATTTTAGTTTTGTTAGTACCCCTTTATGTTTGTTGACATTTCATACCTGCTGATGTGGCATAGGTGTCAAAGTTATATTTTTCATAGAACCCCTTTCTCTTTGCTCACATGGCATAGGTTACGACCTCCTTATTTTCTTAGTACCAATTTCTCTTTGTTGGCATGGTATAGGTGTCGAACTTTTTTTTTAGTACCCCTCTATCTTTGTTGATGTGTCACCCTTTCTCATGTGGAATAGGTGTTGAAATTTTCCTCTTCTCAGTACCCCTTTATATTTCTGGACATGTCACCCTTGCTAATGTGGCATAGGCATTGACTTTTTCTTTTTCTTAATACCCCTTTATATTTTTTGACATCTCACCATTGCTAACAAGACATAGGTTTTTACCTCTTCCTTTTCTTATTACCCATTTCTCTTTCTTGATGTGTCATAGGTGTTGAAATTTTCTTCTTCGTAGTACCCCTTTATCTTTGTTGATGCGTCATCGTTGCTCATGTGGAATAGGTGTCGAACTTTTCCTTTTCTTAGTACCCCATTATCTTTCCTGACATGTCACCCTTATGTACATGGCATATGTGTTGACATTTTCTTTTTCTTAGTAGACTTTTATCTGTAATGATGTGTCACCATTGCTAATGTGGCATATGTGTTGAACTTCTCTTTTTCTTGGTTTAGATTAGGATTGCATATTAGCTTATCAGTGGATAGCATTCATTATTTTAGTCTCAGTTTTTAATTCCTAGGAGAACCTTCGGTTCTCATATTCATATCTAGATAATAATTTTAGAGTGGCAACCAGGCCAAAATACTAGTTAGAAACACTATCCCAAACAAGAGTGAGTCTGAATGGGACTTTCCATTGGGAATTCTCCCTTCCATGTTTGACGGGCCATTTGGACTAGTCAACATACCCCTTTCTTTTTGCCAATGTGTTATATGTGTCAAAATTGTCTTTTTCCTAGTACCCATTTATCTTTGTTGACGTGTCACCATTGCTAATGTGGAAAAGGTGTCAAAATTTTCCTTTTCTTAGTGTCACCTTTATGTTTGCTAACATGTCACAATTGTTGACCTAGCATTGGTGTCAAACTTCTCTTTTCCTTATTACCCCTTACTCTTAGCTAACGGGTCACCCTTACTTATTTATCTTTATTGACATGTCACTGTCGTTGATGTGGCATAGGTGATGACCTTCTTCTTCTCTTAGTACCCCTTTCTCTTTGTTGATGTGGCATAGGTTTCAACCTCTTATTTTTCTTAGTACCCCTTTCTCTTTACTGACATGGCATAGGTGTCAAAATTTTATTAAACTCAATAACCATTTATCCTTGTTCACATGTCACCTTTGCTCATGTGGCACGGTTAGTAAACTTTTATTTTTCTTAGTACCTCTTTTTTGTTATGGACATGTGACCCTTGATGAAATGGCATAGGTGCTGACATTTTATTTGTCTTTGTACCCATTCTATTTGCTAACATGTCAACCTTTCTAACAAGGCATAGGTGTTAACCTCTAAGTTTTGTTAATACCCCTTTATTTTTTGTGACATGACACCCATGCCGATGTGGCACAAGTTTTGACCTTATCGTTTTCTTAGTACCCCTTTATCTTTGCTAACATGGCATAGGATTCAACCTCTTATTTTTCTTAGTACCCATTTCTTGTTGCTGACATGGCATAGGTGTCGAAATTTTATTTTTTTAAAACTAATGGACACCCTTGCCTATGTGGAAATATGCACCATCGATCTCAAATCAAAATAGATATGGACCGTTGATCTGTAGATACTGTCCAAACTACCGACCCAATCATTGGTCGTCGACCCTTATCCTTGGTAGTTGATTGTTGACATAGCATAGATGTCAAAATTTTATTTTTCTTAGTACCCATTTTTCTTTACATACATGTCACCCTTGCTGATGTAGCATAGGTGCTGACATTTTCTTTCTCTTAGTACCCCTTTCTCTTTGCTCACAAGGAATAGGTGTCAGCCTTTTATTTTTGTTAGTACCCATTTATGTTTGTTGACATGTCATCACTGCTGATGTGGCATAGGTGTCGACTCTATTCTTTTCATAGGACCCCTTTCTCTTTACTGAAGTGGCATAGGTTTCGACCTCTTTGTTTTCCTAGTACCACTTTCTCTTTGTTGGCTTGGAATATGTGTCAAACATTTATTTTTCTTAGTACCCCTTTATATTTTTCGATGTGTCCCCCTTTCTCGTATGGCATAGGTGTTGAACGTTTTCTTTTCTTAGTACCCCTTTACATTTATGTACATGTCACCCTCGCTAATGTGGCATAGGTGTCGACTTTTCCTTTTTCTTAGTACCCCTTTATCTTTGTTCACGTCTCACCCTTGCTAACAAGACATAAGTTTTTACCTCTTCTTTTTCTTAGTACCCCTTTCTCTTTAATGACATGGCATTGATGTCAAACATTTTTATTTTGAAATTGATGGGCAGTCTTACTATGTGGCAATCTACACTGTCGATCTCAAATTGGAAGAGATATGGACCATTGATCTATGGATACTGTCCAAACTTCTGACCCGACCTTCATCCATCATCCCTTCTCCTTGGAAGTCGATTGTTGACATGGCATAGGTGTCAAACTTTTATTTTTCTTAGTACCCATTTTTCTTTACAGACATGCAATCCTTGTTGACGTAGCATAGGTGCTGACATTTTCTTTTTCTTAGTACCCCTTTCTCTTTGTTGACATGTTACCCTTGCATATAGGGAATAGGAGTCAGCCTTTTATTTTTTTTAGTATCCCTTTATGTTTTCTTAGGTGTCATCCCTGGTGATGTGCCATAGGTATCGACCTTCTCTTTTTCATAAGAGCCCTTTCTCTTTGTTGATGTGGAATAGGTTTCGACCTCTTCATTTTCTTAGTACCACTTTCTCTTTACTGGAATGGGATAGGTGCCGAACTTTTTCTTTTCTTAGTACCCCTTTTTATTTGCGGACATGTCACCCTTCTAACAAGGAATAGGTGTTAACCTTTTCTGTTTCTTAGTACATTTATATCTTTGTTCATGAGTCACCCTTGCTCATTTATCTTTACTAACGTGTC
>CBVK0103674707.1:0-10919 GCA_900067695.1 Picea abies | reverse complement strand
CCATTCATTACATTAATAGAGTTGTTCCCATAACAATAAGTTTCTTCTAAGTCCCTACCACTTTGTGAAGAAAACAGAGGTCAATTGCGTTTCAGTGACCACAAGTGACGAACAAAGCAAAGGACCCTGTTGTTTTGTCGAAATCCAAAATATGGAAAGACTGTGGGCCAACATTTTGGGGTTTTGACATTCAGGGTTTTGTGAGTATAAGAGCCGAACATCAACATGCAACATTTCCTGAATTTTCGACAAGATGTTGAGTACTTTGGGTTTCGGGGTTCAGTTTTTCATGAGCACAAAAGTCAATCGTTAACAGACTGCAACTCCCAAAAGGTTATTAGTACTTTCAAAATTCAGAGCTCGGGCTTTCGCGAGTGCAAGTGCCCAAACAACCACACATACAAACCTCCAAAATGCAGAAAAAGGGAAGGTAGGTCCCGCACTTCAGGATTTTGGGTTTCAGGATTTTAGGGTTTCAAATAGCAAACCACCATACACAAAAACTCCTGAATTATCAAAGGTGAAAGGATGTGGGACCACCACTTCAGGATTTTGGGTTTTGGGATTTTGGGGTTTCAAATGCCAAACCACAATAGACATCAACTCCCGAATATTGAAAGGTGAAAGGATGTGGGACCACCACTTCGGGATTTCGTGTTTCAGGATTTCAGGATTTTGGGGTTTCCAATACCAAACCACAATACACAACAACTTCTGAATTCTGAAAAGTGAAAGGATGTGGGACCACCACTTCAGGATTTTGGGTTTCGAGATTTCAGGATTTCAGGGTTTCAAATACCAAACCACAATACACAACAACTTCCAAATTCTGAAAAGTGAAAGGATGTGGGACCACCACTTCGGGATTTCGGGTTTCGGGGTTTCAGAGTTTTCAAATGTCAAACCACAGCATACTACGACAATTCCCGAATTCCGAAAGCATAAAGACTTAAGAGTTACACCCGCACAGAAGGAGCACAAAGGATAAAATCTTCCGTATAAGGAAAATTCTATAATAATCACTTAGAGCCTCTTTTAATCAATGCATTAAACGTCAATAGTACCAGATCTGTGCATCTATGTAAATACATGATTAAGAATATCATTCCGTTAGAGTTTGGTCATTATAAATGATGTTTCGAGGGATCTGAGTTTGGTTTCCTGGGAATTTATCTACAGAGAGGATCTGCCTCATTGATGTTAATCACCTTCTTCCCTTACTTACTTATAGAAATATTATAACATATTTCCTTCACATATATTTCCCACAATAAACAAAATGGAAAATGTTACAGTTCCAATTTAATCAACACAATGCATCGGAAAAATCATTCAGACAGAGAATGGACATCATTCCAGTTTGGATTTAACATGACATCGAAATAAAAACATGGCCATTCATAATAGAGAGGGGTAGATCAACATATGTGAATCCAATCCGTGGAAAGACAAAGGGAACAACCACGTTTCTCCCAACCGTAGAACAGAGCAGCCAGAATCAGTTGCCTGGTTCACCCCCTAGCCTGACCATGAATCCATGAGGGTGAACTTGGAAACTCCCATTCAGACAGAGAATGGACATCATTCCAGTTCGGATTTAACATGACATTGAAATAAAAACATAGCCATTCATAATAGAAAGGGGTAGATTAGCATATCTGAATGCCAAAATCGCTTGCCTGATTCACCCCATAAATGGCAAAAATTTTCCAGATTCAAATTTGCCTAAAACGGAAATAAATTTCCAACGCACAAAATAAGAAATATTTTATTTTGGGGTTATGTCACACTTTTTTACATAACCAATAAGCAGCCTTATTTGCATAGTTTCTCATTGTTTTGCATAACACTATATATACTCTCTCTTTATCATGAAAAAGTACCTATAGGGTTTTACTTATGACATGTTTCATAAACTAAGTTCTGCAAAACAATGAAAACATGAAAATCTAAAATGCATAAAAAACACTATCAAAGGAGTCTTCAATGTTGAAACTCATCTTATTTTCTTTTCCTTGTTCCAAAAAATACATATAGTGTTTTACTTACCCACCCATTTGCATACTTTTTTATATAACTAATAAGTCACCTTATTTGCATATTTTCTCATTGTTTTGCATAACACTTTATATACTCTCTCTTTAGCATGGAAAAATACCTATAGGGTTTTACTTATGATATGTTTCATAAACTAAGTTCTGCATAACAATGAAAACATGAAAAGCCAAAAAAACATAAAGAGTACTATCAAAGGAGTCTCCAATGTTGAAACTCATCTTATTCTCTTTTCCCTGTTCCAAAAAATACATATAGTGTTTTACTTACCCACCCATCTGCAAACTTTTTTACATAACTAATAAGTCACCCTATTTAGATAAGTTCTGATTGTTTTACATAACACTTTATATTCTATCTTTAACGTGAAAAAATACCTATAAAGTTTTACTTATGATATGTTTCATAAACTAAGTTCTGCAGAACAATGAAAACATAAAAATCCGAAAAAACATAAACACTATCAAAAGAGTCTTCAATGTTAAAACTCGTCTTATTCTCTTTTCATGTTCCAAAAATTACATATAGTGTTTTACTTACCCACCCATCTGTATACTTTTTTTCTTAACTAATAAGTCACCCTATTTGCATACTTTTTCATTATTTTACATAACACTTTATATACTCTCTCTTTAGCATGAAAAAATACCTATAAAATTTTATTTATGATATGTTTCATAAACTAAGTTCTACGGAAAAATGAAAACATGAAAATCCAAAAAAACATAAATAACATTATCAAAAAGAAGTCTTCAAGGTTGAAACTCCTATTATTTTCTTTTCCCTGTTCCAAAAAAATGTCAACATTCTCTTTTCCCTGTTCCAAAAAATGTAATGTTGACAGTGTCAAAGGCACAAACTCATAAAACAAGACAAGTAATCAAAGAAACAAACATTCAATACGATGTAATAGGAAAAAACAAACACATAAATTTACCTTTTGATTGTTTTATCCTGGACTCTCAAACAAGACAATGCAGTTATCAAAGACACAAACACTCATAAATTTTTCTTTGAATTGTTTTTTCCTCTTTCATTTTTGTTGTTATCTTGACATGGTGTACAGTCTTCGAGAAATCCCAACAGTTTCTACAGTAAAAGCCCAGATTTAAAAAAAAACAGAAAACAGCACAGAAAACAGTTTTCACCAGAATATGTTACTCTAAAGAAAAACAGAAAACAGCACTGAAAACAGCATTGCTTAGGGTTTCACCGAAATAGGTGCCTGAACGTCAGGTTTTTGATAACGTAGCTGGCATGGAGGTATCGTGCTATAGTCGATCGCTGCTATCTCATCTTTTGGATATATTTGAGAATTCGCATTGTGCTGCCGTCTCCTCCTTCTGATTCCATACAGCTTGGAATTTTGTTGAGTGGAAGATTAGCGTATCTTTTGATATGTTTTAAATTTTCAAAGTAGTTTACGTCTCTAATTTTAAAACGAAACGAATATGGGGTCTCTGATTTTCACAACGAAGCATAGAAATCAGCAATTTGGCGTACAATTTCCGTCATAATTATGATCAACAGGTTGTTTAATTTATATAAATATCAAACGTTTTTTAAAAGAAAAATCGGTTGAAAACTGTGCTCATACTAGGTTTAAAAAAATTCTGAGCAGATATTTTGCTGTTAATTACAAGTTTCTGGGCAAAGATAACGGTCAAGTAAGCCGTCCGTACTAAGTTAAAAAATATTTCGGGCAGATATCTTGCTGTTAATAAGTTAATTCCAAGTTTCAGGGCAAAGATAACGGTCATGTAAGCCGTCCATACTAAGTTAAAAACAATTCCGGGCAGATATCTTGCTGTTAATAACTTAATTCCAAGTTTCAGGGCAAAGATAACGGTCAAGTAAGCCGTCCACACTAAGTTAAAAGAATTCCTGGGCAGATATTTTCATGTTAATTCGAAGTTTCTGGGCAAAGATAACGGTCAACTAAGCCGTCCAGTTTGATTCTCTGTATTTTCTTCACGCATTTGATTTTAATATTCTTGTTGATTTGTATGCCTATGACGAGAGTTTATAAGAAAATTCGAAATAATAAATGTAAATGCAAGTTAAACTAGTGATAACATGGAAAAGTTATTAATATATTAGTTATTTATTTCTTAAAAATAGTTTCAAGAGAATAACGAGCATTTTTTAAGAAAGGCATTGGAATCTATATCTTTATTTTAAGTCATATCTTAATTATGCCCTTGCATGATTTATTATACAAATCAAAACATATAGATTCATGAATTCTGTTCTGTTATTTGTGAAGGGTAGATTCATGAATTATGTTCTATTATTGTGAGGGGTCTTCACTTGCACAAGTCTAGTGATAATGATTGTTTTTCACCTGGGGTGAGTGTGAGACTCCAAACTAATCAATTATCGTGTTAATGGTTTCCATGAGAAATGAACGTTGACCCTAGTTTTATTCAAAATACCTCAAAATAAGCGTACCCATTTAGGAGAGAGAGTTTTAGAAGGCCCTAATATTGTCTTTGCCATCTATTTATCACATACTCGTAACCATTTATTTGTTATTCTTTGATGTGATCCGTGGCTATAAAAAAGTGGTTAATACTCGTTGCTATAAAAAGTGGTTAATGCATGTAGTCTTCAAAAGTACACGATGAAGTAGAAGTCTCTCATGCTTTGTTGTGCTCGAGGCTTTTCAAAATTGCACAATGATTGTGAGCTTACAGAGTATTTAATACTTTGTATGTAGGGATGTGTATCATTAGATATAAAATAATTCGACATTTGATGGTGTATATCTCTGTGTATAAAGTATTAAATGCTTTATAGTCAGGGGCTTATTACTCACCATCCCCAATCCATCTTATTATGATAACAATACCGCTTTTAAGGTCCCTTTCTCATGACCCTTTAAGTTTCATAAGTGTTTCAATGTGCCACTGCTATAAGGACTAGAAACTTGTCGTTTTCATGTTTCACAATGGACATCATCGTAGCCTCAACGTCGCATTGAAGAGGCTTCATATTTGTGGTCATTGCCTATCCTTCACCTATCATTGTGTCCATTGGCGAGGGGTCACTTGTGTTATTGGGCCTGTATCGTAGCTCTCACTATCAATGACTCCATTCCTTTATGGTTCTTTCTTGGTCTCATTGCTAGGACCTTGGTTAGTGTCACCAAGTTCTTGCCACTCCCATATATTTGTAGTTCTATGGTTACTCTACTTTGTATCATTTGAAGTGAGTCCAAATATGTTTTGTTGACAAGCCACTTGCATATTTTTTGGGGATAATTTATTAGCACAACCACATAATTAAAAGTGGTTGATATACACCGACCAATACCATTAGTTTTGAATGGTCGAAAATGGTGTTGATCGACATATATCAACCACTTTTAGATATGTGTTACGCTAGTTGACGACCGATGTGTGTGGGGAGGATTATTACATTTCTAAATTAAAATATCAGTATAATTAATAACAAAATATCTATGATAGTTTATTATGGTTGGTCATTCTAGACTATTGTTTGCAATGGTTGACTAAGGTTGACCATGTTTGGTTATGCTTGACCATATTTGACTTTGGTTAGACATGGTTGATTATGTCTAACTATGATAGACTTCTATAAAAATGGTCTAAAATGGTTTAATTTGCTTAACCATGGTTGACTATTGATGACCATATCTATCCATGTTGATTACAGATATTGATCTTGATTGTGGTTGACTATGAATGACATGATTGACCATATTCTAATATAGTTATCTCTGGTTCAACTATTATTGGCCATGGTTGGATTTGGTCGACCACATTGGACTATGGTTGTCCATGGGTGACAATGTTTAACTTTGGTTGACCATGTTTTCCTATGGGTTTCCATGTTTGACTATGGTTGACCATGGATGACCAGGGTATCTATGGATGACCATGGTTTATTTTGATTAACCATGGTTGGCTATGATATACTATTGTTGGCCATGGTTGAAATTGTTGGCCATGTTTGACTATGGTTGACCAAGGGTTTCTATGTTGACTATGGATAACCATGTTAATTATGGTTTACCACGGATGATGTGGTTGACCATATTTTACTACGGTTATCTTTGGTTGACAGTTAAAAATGGTGGACCATAATTGACCAAGGTCAAGTTTTGTTGACCATGGTTGACGATGGTGGACATATGGATGACTTTGTTTTATGTTTCATTTACTATGGTTGAAATTAGTTTACTTTGGTATAGCTTGGTTTACATGGGTGCAGAGGATTAGTAGATTTGTGAATTAAAATATCAATCAAACAAATAATGAAATACCTATGATATTATAGTATGGTTGACCATGTTATACTACAGTTTTTTATGGTTGACTATATTTGACCATGTTTGACAATGTATGACCATAGTTGACTTTGGTGGGACATGGATGATTATATGTGAGTATGTTTGACTATGATAGAATTCAAAAAATCATGGTTTACTATGGTAGTATTTGGTTGAACATGGTTGAATATGTTAAAAAATTATTAGCCATGGATGAATTTGGTTGGCCATGTTAAATTGTGGTTGACTAGGGTTGACCCTCGATGTACATGTTAATTATGGATAACCATGTTGAGTGTGGTTGAATTTTGATGAGATAGTTGACCATGTTTAACTATGGTTACCTTTGTTTGACCATGTTTGTTTATGGTTGAACATGGTGGACCCCAATTGAACATGGTAAACGTTGGTCGACTTTGGTTGATTTTAGAAGACTTTTGGTTGACCTTCTTTAATGCTTAATTTATTAGGGTTGAATTATGGTCGAATTTGGGTTACCATTGTCAACTTATGGTTGTATTTGGTTTATGTATGGTTTACCATGGTTGACCTTGGTTTATTATGGGTTTTCTATGGTTTACATTCATTTACTATGGTTTCCCATGTTATGCCATGTTTGAATATGGTTGAAAATGGTTGACTAAGGTTGATAATGATTCAATTTGCTTGATCATGATTGGATATACTCAACCATGGCTCACTATGGTTGACCATGTTAATTATGTATTGATTACTACGACAATATTGCATTGTGATTTTGATTACTAGGGTTATGTCGTATTTTAATGTTGATTAGGTTTATTAGGTTTACTATGGTTGTAACATCCACATTTGATTCCCCGATTAAATTGTAATTAATTATTCTTAGTGATGATTTTATCTGAGCATAGAGACATTATTGCCATGCCATGGGATATGAACAATCTAATTGTATTATTTTTAATAAAAAAATACAACTTATTGATGGGTGGAGCAGTAGTATTGGTCATGATACCACTAGAGGGATTAGTGAGGGGGAATAGAGGGGCTCGAATGTTTCCAAGGACCCCAAGCCACCTTGTTGAATTATTTTGGGAAAAAGAGCCATTAATTCCCTCTAGCTTAAAGTTGAAGCCCGTCATTTATTGAAGTATAGTTGGATAGTTGAGAAAGTACCTCCCATGTAAATGCATGGGTGTAATGGACTTGTATATCCATGGAAAATTTTGGATCACCCACATGCATGGGATGTAATACCTCTAGGCCAAACCCCAATTGTACATATAATTGTAAGTGTAAGTATGCTTATATGTTGGTGATTTGTTGGAACTTGGTTTTGGTGTTGCGTGCACTTGGGTAAGTACGCGAAGATTCATTATCAAGATAGGGGCACACAAGTGATAATGTTGTGCACACTCGGGTAAGTGCGTGGTAGTGACCTGGAAGTGCGCATAGTTGAGTTAGCTATGAATGCATATGTATTGAGGCCAAAGTGCCTGCGTGGTTATTAGGATGGAGAGATAGTTGTTAAATGGCTAGTGGGACATCATTGTAAATGCAATCACATGTAAATATTAATGAAAACACATTGTTGTTGCAGACCAACCATTTAAAAGAGTATGGGGGGCTAAAATACACTAGATAGGGAAAGGGGGATAAAAGTTAAGCATGAGGAGCTGAGCTAGGGAGATTAAGCCCAAAGTAATATTATATTAATATTCCTTAAAGTATAAAGTTTGGATAATTATTTTTTCCTAAGTTCTAAGGATGGAGACAAGTGGGCCCTAGGTAGTTCTCAACATGACAAGTGTCAAGTTGGGAACATGCATACACATAGCTTGGACTTAGTTCATTTTCCTATCATTCCATCATCATTCACTCGGTCATTCAACTATCCTATGTACCTTCTTATCACTATCACCATATATGTACCTTGGTTAGCTAGGATTTGGACTGAAGAAGCAGGTTGTCATGCCCATAGGATATTGAAGAGGCAGGTTGTCAAGCTTGTGAGAATTCTCTTCAGGTGAGAGAATTACTGGGAATTGATTCCCGAAGGTTCCAAACTGTAGCTACAAGGATTTGAGACTTCTTGTCCCACCAATTGCTGAAGCCTTGGAAGGGAAGTGGGGAAGCTGAGGGACTGTTGAGCAAAGAAAGGGTGCACTTCCTGGGGTGGGACAAGCATGTGGGGAATGAGGGAATGTAGGTTGTTAGTTTGAGTTGGCATGTGTGGTTGAGTTTTCCTACTGTCTGAGATACCTTAGCCCTATTAGGAATCCTTTACGTCGGTGGATTTTAGTCCCAGCTCTGGGGTGACCCACTGCTGAGAGTTATGGGGGGTGCAGTCTAAGGCTGGGAGGAACGTGGAAGGTCTGCACATAGTTGATGTTATTTTAATCAAAGATACGTGTCAATTTGTGTTAATTCATGTGCTTCGTTAATATTTATGAATTTTTTTTCATGGGGTTTTCCTATGTATGTTGCATGCATATTTGTGTTATTATTTTGTATGAACATGTTCATTTACAGAGTATTTTTATAATTTAAATTTGTATCAGAGTTCGAAATTTAAGTGGAATGGCCCAATTGGCAATAGGTGGTTGGGGATGATACAATGTCGTATCAGTGCCCAGTTTTCAACACTTAGCATGGATGGGCCGAGTTAGCCTAATGATGAAGTGTAAATTCACAAAGAATCAATTTCAGGAGTATGTGTGCAGCTTGTATGATTAAATTATTGTGGAAAGATTGAGAGAAATCTCATGGGTAATGTGAAGAATCGAGCTGGAAATTGAAAACAAGTAATTTCAATTTCTAATGGGAAAAATATGGGCCTTTAGATGACTGAATTTTTGAGTTTACAGAGCACCCATGGCACCCATAACAAAATTGGGAGAAATCGGGAAAAATCCCTAATTTTTGTAACAAAATTATGGAAAAATCAGTTAAGCATTGAAAATATTTATGTGCGCTAAGTAGTAGTGACGCATAGAAAATTAAATGTGTGCAAGTGTGCACACTAAAAAATCAGTGTAAGCGGAAATTAAGGGTGCACGGTTGTGCACACTAAAAATTTGGTGTTGTGCAGAAAATTAACTGTGTGCAGTTGTGCACACTAAAAATCTGGCATTACGCGGAAAAATTAGGGTGTGTGGTTGTGCGCACTAAAAATTTGACGTTGTGTGGAAAAATAATGTTGTGCAAGTGTGCACTGTAAAAATTTGGCGTTGCGTGGTGAAAAGATGGTGATGCACCAAAATTCATGGTGCGCAGGTGTGCATACTTAAATTTGATGTTGTGTAGTGAAAGATAGTGATGTGCGAA
Organism: Picea abies; assembly: GCA_900067695.1. Taxonomy (NCBI): domain Eukaryota; kingdom Viridiplantae; phylum Streptophyta; class Pinopsida; order Pinales; family Pinaceae; genus Picea; species Picea abies. Next base: position 1,264 of record CBVK0103674707.1, on the reverse strand, counting down.
AAATAATGGTGCACAGGTGTGTGCATTAAAGTTAGGCATTGCGAGGAGTAAATCTTGTGATGCATGGAACAATTATAGTGCACGGGTATGTGCACTAAAATTTGGCACTGTGTGGTATATAACTGGTGGCTCATGCTAATATTGATGCATGTTGTGAGTGTAATGAACATTTTCATTGTGTAGTGTAGAGAGTGAAATGCATGCAGCATATTGGTGCACAACATAAGAGTTGTGCGCAGTAGGTACTGGTGCATGACACAAAACGTTATGCACAATAGGTATTGGTGTACGACACAAAAGTTGTGTGCAATAGGTATTGGCGCATGATAGAAAAGTGGTGCACATTGGATATGTATGCGTAGTGCATGTGCTACATTTTATCATTACACGTTTAGAACCACACATGCTAAATATGGGTGTATAGTTTAGAAATGGTGTGCGTGGGGTCAACTTGGTGGTCTACAACAATAGAAAACTAGTGATTTTCCATGACATTTTTGTATTGTTTGAAGGTCATATTTTTTCGGGAAATTTTGAAGCCGTAAATAGTTTTTTTTGCAACTCAAATGAAATCTCGTAGATAGATTTTTAATGGTTTATCTCATTCGTCCAATAGAGTTAGGATGAGTGATTTATAATCCGAACAATGGAGAGTAAATTTTAAGTCGAGTTAACTTCTGAATACCATAACTTCCTGTTCCAGAATTAAATTGAGGCACAAGAGTAGTCTATGGAAAGAGATTGAACCATAGAACATAGTCATCGAGATGAATTAAAACTCTAGGCATGTTAAAAAAATTAGGATGACATAGAAGGTTCCTGTATCATTAAAGGTAAAAAACACTAATTGGACTTAAACTTTAGCAGGTTGTATCTAGCATCCCAGAATCCAGAAAGAGGTGAAACCTAGAAAGAATGTCCAAAATATGTATATGAAGAAACCCAATCGATATCCTACCAAAAATCCAATGGATCATGTGCAAAATGTAGAATTACAGTTCATATTTTCACCTAGTTGAACTATGAACAAAAGAATTAATCAACAATTTTCAAATAACCTTATCTTTCTACTCAAGACTCAGAATTGAGCATGGAAGTAGGTGTTGGAAATGTATTGGACAATACAATATAAATATTCACCCAAATAATTGATATGGGAAGTCAATTTAACAAGAAATAAGAAGAAATAATTATGATGCATTATTGAACTAGACTTGTACATAATTTCATGAATTTGTTAAATTATTTATCCTAACAAGTTTTG
>CBVK0103674705.1:0-16236 GCA_900067695.1 Picea abies | reverse complement strand
GTTGAATGCATATTTATGTTATTATTTTGTTTGAATCTGTGCATTTGCAAAATATTTTTATAATTTAAATTCGTATCAGAGTTCAAAATTGAAGTGGCATAGCCTAGTAGGTGGCTTAGGATGCTACATGGAAAACACTGGAGAAACTTTGAGAGGGAAAATGGTGGACACACGAGGGGGGGGGAGACATACAAGAACTATACATCAAGAATCCATGAGAAAAATAGTGTTTTCTGGAACAAAATGTGGAAGAATTGATGAGAAACATGGTAGAGAAATGCATATATAATGGAGAGAAGTGCTCCAAGTTGTGGAAGAACTCATAAGTGAATAAAACATATAAGAATTAAAGAAAGAGCATTTTTGTGTGTATGGTCCAAAAACCAAACTCATCATGAGATGAGAGGGCCACATGCTTGATTATTTCTAGAAATAAATCGACACTAGAAGTGGAGGGCACTGAGGGATCGTGTTAGTAGTGAAGGGACTCCCTTGTGCATATGAAGTTTGGCACTGAAGGAATCATATAAAACTCATGGAGGCCCTAGGGATGGTGAGTATATGGGGTCTTCATCAAGTGGTGGTTGTGAAGGAGAGTGGAATTCACACTTTGAATTTCTCTAAGGGTTTGATAATCCCTTGGTGGTATCATGGCCTGGAAGGGCTATGGCCAGATTGTAGAAGACACTAATGCATATGAACCTATGGTTGGGTTGAAAAGAACTCACCCTCAACTAGTTTCCCAATCAACAATTTATAAATAGATAAGTGCATATGCATTCTTAGTTGGTTTGGACAATAACTAATACATACGAGTTGTTCTTATTTTCATGTAAGGTCTTATGGTTGTTCAAAATATATGATTTACTATTCTTGTATGAACTATGGAATTGTATGGTTTATGGTGAGAATTATTATTAGATGGTTTGGACAACATTATCTAAACATACTAGTCTTCACTTATACTCTGTCTGTTTAAATGTTTGAATTAATTTTTCACACATGATGGGGCATGGATTCATGGGAAACATGGAATATGGAATTGACTTAGTACTTCCTTGAATGTTGGATAACCACTATTGTAACATCCCCATACTCCTGTTGGGCAATGCCACATCAAAATTTCTGAATTTTGATACCAATAATTTCCCATTTATTAAGAATTCGACATAATTTTTTGATACCATTTAATTAAACAGATGCTTTGCATATGAACAATATTATGTAGAATAATAAAAATTATATATAAACATCATATACAAAAAATAAAATAATAAAAAGCATATAAACATTCACACAGTAATTTATAAAACACATAAGAGACATTTATTTTATGGTTAAATACCAACTATGTGCAGAACTTCCACGTTCTTCTCATCCATAGACCACACTACTCATAATCTCAGCAATGGATCACCCCCGATGTGGGACTAAACTCTACCAGGGAAAAGGGAATCCTAAGCGAGGCTACAGTCTGATAATTAGTAGAATTTCTCAGTCCAAGGTGCCCAACTACTGCAACTATCCTACAGTCTTTCATTCCCCACATTCATGTCCCACCCCATGAAGTGTGCCCCTTATTTTCTCAACAATCCTTCGACTACCCCACTTCCCTTATGGGGCTTCAACAAAATGCCAAACAGGATGTCTCAGAGCCTTATAGTTATTTCCCAGTACACCAGGGAGCAATTATGGGGAGTTCCTCACCCAAAAAAACTACTAATGGGCATGACAACTTGCTTCTTCAACATACAAGCTTGAGAACCTACCTCTTCAACATACCAGCCTCACAACCTGCCTCTTCAACATATGGTCATGGAAACCCGCTTCTTCAATCCAGTTCTACCAAGAAAACACTCCCAGGATTTCTCAATTTAGGTAAGAATGCCTATTACCCCTTTCCCTAGTACAGAGGATGGAAATCATGAAATATAAAATGATAAAATAATGATGAAAATTACACTAAATCCCCCTATTACATATGCATGTTCTTTTTATGACACATGGAACTCAAGGAATTCACTTTTCCACATTTAAGAAACTTAGGATATATTCATATCCATAACTTTAGCTTTAAGGAATATTAATATAATATTCCATTGGGATTAAGCCTAACTTTAGCTTTAAGGAATATTAATATAATATTCCATTGGGATTAAGCCTCCTTAGCTTAGACCTTTCCTAGAATGTTATCCCCTTGACCCTTTCTAGTGGATTTTATCCCCCCATCTCTTTTGTTTGGTCAGTAAACATAAATGATGTACTTAATTAATAATATGAGTGTTTACATATTACAATAATAGGCTCAATAGCCTTTAGCATATAGGCTCTCTTTCCTAATAATCACATAAGCATTATGGCCTATAATAACCTGGCTCACGAGCCTATAAAACATATTTACGTTTACAATTGGGGATCAAATTAAGGTATTACATTCCCCTCCCCCTTATTTATGCATTTTACTGAATGCATTATATACAATGTACAATCCAAATTCTTCAAAATTATCCATGATTTTTCTATTGAATCTTGTTATCATTCAAGTGTTCTTATTTTCAAGCACCAGATTCATGTCTTCATGAATCATAATTCAGTTGAAAGTCATTTTCTCTATTCCACAAAGATTCTTCATGAAATAAATCATCCCACTATAGCATTATTGAGTTTCCTCTTCCCTACTTCACTCACCATTCTAGGATTAAGAATCCTTTAATTGTTTCACATTCCTTCAACGATCCATATTTCCAAGGATTTCACACACAAGGAGAACACAAGTGGATGACCAGAACCCCACCAAGGTTCTACATTTATAGGGCTCCCATGTCTCCAATGGTATCTTTTGTTCCTAAGACTTCCATATTTAATAAATGTTATCTATGATGTGTCACAGACATACATTATACATGAGATAATATCATAACAAATTCATGTACAAATTCAATTTTATTTCATAAATAAATTCAAAACTTTTCCCCATGTATGACATTCCATCTCATAATTTCTTGGTTGTTGCTACAATAGAATGAAGTTTCCCTATGGCTTCCATAAACACCATATTGGAGACCACTTTTCCCTGCAATACTTCCTTCTTACAACCATTCAAACAAATCATTAGTATTTCTTCTAAAATATACTTTCTTTGCAATATGTACAAAATCTCACGAAGTGATCTTAGAATTGTGTGCACTTAGCAATTCAACCACAACTATCAAACAATTTATTAAATAGAATGCAATTATCATTCTCTACATAGGAATTTTTAGCCATTAGGATTTTCATTCTTGCAATGCAATTATTTTCATTACTCTATTTCCTAAACACAAATTTCATGTAGTTAATGGTCTTATGACTACTTGACATGGAAATTTCCTGTTGCAATGTATAAACCTCGAAATGTTCTCAAATCCAAGAATTAGTGATAATTGTAGCATTTCATCTTCTAGAAAAATTCATTTCCATTAAATATACTTTATACATGCATGCATTCAACAATCAGATTCAAGCATAAACAACTCAATCATGTACGAGTGAAACTCTACTACTTACACACTATGCATGACTGCAATTCACCATGCATATCTATTCAATGCAACCTTTTCTTGATTTTAGAATTCTCTATATCTAAGTAACGTATCTCACCATGGTAAATTGGAGAGTCTAGCCAATTCCTTGCCACATTCTCTATACACTTCCTATTACCTGCTCAACTATTTAGATGCCTTCTTTTTTGACCTAAACACTACACCAAGAATATAATTCTATGGTGTTCATTAGTGTTAGCAAAAAGGTTGCAATCCAAACATTATTTAGAAGTAGGATGTTCATTGGATACTTCTCTGGCACTAAATATTTTCCATATCTAGCCATGTCATGGCCTCATACATGACTATCTTTACTAGATTCCATTCCTATAATAGGGTCATATCCTTTATTTCTTTGGTTATTATCTCATAACCAACAAATTCATAATATGCTATTACATCACATGTATGCATTCAAAATGCAAGCATATTTTATAATTATTATAGGCCACCATCATTTACCACACCTAGTGGTATTTTATTTCCATTACTGCATTCAAATGATCCAATAATGTAATTTATATAATAAACTCTTCGATGGGTAATTCTTACCTAAATTCCCCTACAACAATTATGCAATATAAATACATAAAATTCATACCTCCATAGCTTCCATTAAAAACATTTAATGCTACTTGGCTAGTTGTTATTAGTAGGAACATCCTTCATATAGATTTATTCCATATGTAGCAACCTTATCAACAACAATTTCAACCATGGAATAGTTATTTCTTTCTTGGCACAAAAATCATGATTAGAAACTTCCATAATTGTATATATAACAATAGACTACTTCTAGTCATCAACATGGCATATATATATTAACAAATCTACATTCATCACAACATACCTATATGCACTAATATTCCATCACTAGCATGCTCATAAATGCGTATGCATTCCATTTTCCTGTGTTGTGTATGATTGTCTAACAAACCATAACATAATTGCTACTATAGTAATTCTAACAACCTATCTCTCCCTGTACCACTTTTCCTTGTTGTTCTGAGTTGTCTCAAGTCTTATTGAGTTCTTGTATCCTTTTGTACTATTAATGAAATCATCGTACTTGCTTGTTTGTGTCCTGAGTACTTTTCTAGCCCAATCACTCTTGGCTACCTTTTGCATTTCCAACCAAATACTATGTTGATATTAAATTTCAGAATTCCTCAATTTATGGACCAAACTGATTCAACCTTTCCTTGATTGAACACTTCAACACTTGTATTTTCTTGAACCATTCATTTCTCTTTTCCTAACCCATTTGGTTTCAACTTGACATGCATAGTCAACTTCCAACATGCCATAATGATGCACATGGGTCTTCTTCTCCAACTGCATAGAATTAACTGGAAGTAATTAACATTGCTTTTAATTTCCATCATAAATTCTAGTGATACTTCCAACCCCTAGAATTTATCGCATGGATCGTTTCCAATTGAGATGGATTATTTTCATGTACCATCTCTCTTGCATTCTATACAGAGCATATAATTGTTTTCTTATTCATATTCCCTTATTGATTTCCCTTCAAGAACTTCTTTTTCCTATTTACATCCTATTGACTTGATATCTCCATGCTACTTGGGAATTACCTTCAACACTTTTGGAATACATCAATATCTCCATGCTACTTGGGAATTACCTTCAACACTTTTGGAATACATCAACAATATTCTTGTATTGTTGTAACCCCTCATGGAATGTTTCCATGCACCCTTATTAGCTTGACATTCACCCCATTATTTCTTTTTACATTAAATTAAGATGTTCAAGGGCTTGAATCCACCTTATAATATTTCTTCCCTTTATTGAAAATCCTTCTTGAAAACTGATTACATTCTTATGGATCCAATCTGCACATAATTTATGGATTTATACATCTATTGGCACCTTTTAACTTATATGCAACTTCATTTCTTCACTTTTTAAGTGGTGACCTTCATACCATGCTTCCACTATGCACTCTAATAACAATAAGGGAAGCACTACTCCATAATTGCATAGATAACAATAAGGGAAGCACTACTCCATAATTGCATAGCCAATCCCTGGAGATGATGCACTTTATCTCCATGTATGCATTAAGCCTCTCCCCTTATCTGAATACTTATCATATTGATAATCAATTCCTCTTATAAAAGATCTATCCATAATGTATTGATTTATCTGTAACTTGGAACCCTTTAAGGTGAATGGACATTCTTCACTTCATTCGATACATAATTTACTTTTACACCATGATTCCATTTAATTAACATCGATGGTTTTCTTGTAGTAGTTTCCTTTACAAATAAATTTCTATCTTCTTGGATTATCAAACCTTCATGGCTGCAATGAAATTAATATATCAACATTATTCATCCTCTAAGTTTGGTCTTCATGATGGTATCCTTGACATAACACTCTTTCCTAAATGTCTCCACTCATCTTTAACCAGTTCAAATCCTTTTACTCACTATCTAACCCACCTTTTATGAACCCATGCTTTGCATATCTACTTGTACAATTGTACATGCATTAGCATGAACTATAGATGGGATTTCTTACTCATCATATACATTTGATATCCATATTTTTCAGCTAGATTTTCTTTTCTAGATCAAAGTTCAATTGAAAGCATTCTATATTACTCTCTAAGTATAGACATCTTCAGTTGATAGCTTCTTCAAGCAATCATTACACAATTTGAAGAACTAATCCTCTTGTTCCTCATACCTGAATATACCACTTTGTTAAATACAATTTGAAGAACTAACCCTGCCATTCCTCATACGAACTACATTTGATGAATGGTTTAGACCGTTAGAAATCTATCTCTGACCTCTAATATTTGAGATGTTAAAACTCTATAGTTTCCAATTCAACTTCTCAAAAATGTCATTAAGGCATCCGAAAATGGCCTGCAAGTTTGACACTTGGAAAATACCAAAATTTTCTTGTAATTTTCATTAATATTTTAAAATTATGCTTAACTTATGCTGATTAGGGTGTTGAAATGGAACCTAAATCTACCTGGAACCTCTAGAAGGATTCCATGTCATATCGCGACCACTTTGGCCCTACCCTGTCAGCTTCTTACCTCCTCTTTCCTTTGTTATGGGTGTTAAGCCCCTTTTCTTTCACATGGCTTGGTGTTAACACTTGAGCACTTGAGCCTTGCTGCTCATCCCTTGAATTCAAACTCCATAGGACCCACAACTATGATTGAGGGATTTATTTCAGGGGGATTAGTACTCACCATAGATCTTGAGGAAGGGGGCCCAAAATCCACAGTATGTTCAAACATGGATTTCCTTTCGAGCACATGTAATTTTTTTTGGGGGGGGGTGGTATCCGAAATAAAACTCATGCTAGTTAGGGCCTCAAAATTGAATCATAACCATTGATTTCACCTTCTATTAAATAGTTGGATCTCATCTTCTCACCATAATGATTAGAGCGAGATCACCAACGATCCTATCGTAATCGGCGGTGGATCCTCCACCTTGATTTCCACATGATTCTAAGACTAAATTTATGGTCAATATGTGACCTAGATTAATCCAATGACCAATCTCCTCCTTTCCATAGGAAATCTCCACGTGGACTACCACTTCTACCACCCTTTCCACAATGTACCCCCCACTGTGGCCCTACAACTATGGTAGTACACATCACGATTCTTCCATGTCAGTTGACATGTGGTTCCCACATTAGTTGATGCATGGCTCCCACATCATGATGACATCAACATATGTAAAAGTTCCCAAAATTTTCCCAATTTTGCCTACTTTCCAAAATTTCCAAAAATGCCCAATCCACAGTTTCCTTCACTATTGCCATTGAAGTTTTTTATTAAATTCATATAATCAAATTTGGCCTTATGAATACCCATTCATCATATGAAAACAAAATTTAATATCCTTCCCATTGAATTCAACATATGTATCAACATAATTTGGGGCTTTTTCCCAATTTTGATTAATTTCAAGATTTATTTTGTCATAATCACTCCATGTCTCCCCTAGCCTCTCGAGTACAAGATTCATCTTGTTCACTCTCTACACCTTCCAAACACAAAAAAAATAATATCACCAACACCTAATATTCCCAACCCATTACATATTTATACAAGAGATTAGGGCTCAAAACTCTCTAACTACTCATCATTAGTCAATTACAATTCTTTGCTTCGGTGGATTTTTCCTCCTTTTGTGGTTGCTTTCCATCCCTACTTTATCTTCTTGGTCTTCTTGATCTACTTTATTTTCTTGATACTCATGATCTTCTTGATTTTCTTGATCTTCTTAATTTTCTTGATCTTATTAATTTTCTTGATCTTCTACTAAGTGTGCTTTTATTGCGCGCTTTAGCCCTATATTCGCCCCTTTCCTCTTGTGTTTCACATTTTATCCATACTTAGTATTTTCATCAAAATTGTATCCAAAACTATCGATCCAAAAAGCCCCCAAAACTCACTTGTGGCTCATCCCAATCCTCACATTCATGTTGTGTCGTTCTTTTCCATGCCTCCATCAACTTTTGGACTATCTCCCTGGTTGTTTGTACCTCTTTCATGACCTATGTGTCCTTACTCAAAATTTCCTCCATGGTCTATGGATTCAAAGCCATGAGCTTATCCTTAGTGTCCTATGCTGCTTGCTTCACCGTGCCCTACGTAGTGGCCAACTTCCCTATCAACCAGAGTGCTTTGTCCTGCAGGTGTTCCAATTTCTGTGCAATACTCTAATGTTATTCTTTCATCCTTGTACTTCACCATACATCTGTTTGTTATCCATAATTTATGTCATCTATTTTGTAGGTGGCAATTTATTAATTCTCTCATTTTCTTGGTGGGCCTTCTCCTGTACGCTCCTTATTTTATCCTCCATCACCTTCAACTCTGGATTCATCATGATATTGGTTCAAATATCGATGCTCTCATCTCACATCATTGTTCATTCTTGTTCTAGGATTTTGATTTTTACAACTGATGTCTGTCCTATATTTTCCCTTTGTTCCCCTTCTTCTCATGTTTTCTTTGGTACTGTGCATGATTCAAAGTCTTCAATCTTGGTGTGGAACCCTTTTATGAATTCACCAATGTTGGACACCTGTTATTCCATTGTGGCTTCTACTATCATTGGTACTTATGGGATTTATTTATACATTTTTTGGACAAATGTTTGTATCCATTGTGCCATTTTCTCGACTTCCTCCTTCTCTTTGAGTTCTTTCTTGGTATTTTCTTCGGCCTCACTCTTCTCCTTCAATGCTCTTTTATAGTTTTCTCCAATTCACTCTTTTCTTGTAGTTTTGTTGTGTATTCTTTATGTATCTATGTCTTTTCCACCGCAACTTTTATGAACTTGCTAGAAGAGGACTCTGCTTGGAATCATAATTCCTGCACAATACTCATTTGCAATCCCCATAGCACTATTATGTGATTATGTGAGATGACTAAGTTCAAGTGACTTAGTCCTTGTGCTTGTTCTTGCATCTCGGGTCTGGGGAAATTGATTGCATCTACTGAGATTTTTATCACTCTGCACCCTACAACCATTTTTGATAAGTGAGGAGTGATATCTTATACTTCCCCTGTTTGACTTGTTTATTGTCCTTCATTGGATCTTATTTTTGTTGCCAAGATTATTATCTCTAGTCATTTTTGCAATTCATTCAGTTGTTATTGCATCTTCTTACAAATTTGTTCCTATGTCTATCACATTTTCTGAACTACCTCCTTAGTGGAATCATTTACTTGGTAACCGATCGTATCCATATCATCATCCATCAATGTATAAATGACCGATACCTTATGTGATTTCTTCTCTTTTCATGCATATGGGGTTGGTCTCATACCCTTATCTTTTATTTTCTCTAATGTATTTGGTACGGTCTGGTGCATTTGTGCTTCAGGCGGTGTTGTCTTTGGCATGTCCCCTGCACCATTTCCTTTCAGGTGTTCCTGATCATTCCTTGGACTGATGCATTTTTATTCCTCTTCATTGCTAGGTTGCTCTGACTCAGTGTCATTTGCAGGAATATTCCAATTTGGGTCCCAATCCTACATGATCAACTATATATCTACTTCAGTAACCTTGTACTTCATCTGGCCGATTCCTCTCTCGGGTCCTTATTTTCCTAGACATATATATGATGTTGGTCTACTCGAAACTCCATGACTGGTGTGTATTCTTCCACCAATTGTGGTGTTATGTGCAGTATGTCCTTAATGCACTGTCGAATAATTTCATCATAGAGAAAAAATTATACGTTGTTGTCTATTTATTATTGTTTATTCATTGTATATCAGAAGTTTTGATGCTTTTCTACTAAACATGGTATCACTCTTATACCTAGGTACTACACATACTTTGAGTCTTCCCATGCTGTGAACACAATTAAACTAGAAGCCATGGATATTGGAACTCCATGCCTCTATCTTGTGCATCTGTGCAGTCAATAAGAAATTTTTTTAACAGGAAGGGTACCCAACTCATCGAGGTCCCTTCCACACACTTCTCTCCTGCATATATCACTTATGTTGACACTTGGTCCTTCCTGTATTTCTATAGTAGATGGCATGCTAACTCATGTTTCACAAGTCTGATAGTTGGGTCGCATATGCTTGGCACATACAGGTTGCAAACCCTTCTAACTGTGTGAAAACTTTGTTTCATGGTCTCTGACAAAGACCTAACACTCTTTTTATCAAAAAATAGTAGGGTGGGATATTCCCCCTATGTTAGTAATCTTGTGATCCTTGCAATAAAGTATGTATCTATCGATATTGTCCTATCCAACCACATATACCCTCCATGCACACAATATAGGAGAAACTTAACACATGCATTTACTTCATTTCTATGCCCTAACTATGGGATTTTAAATAGGTTGATTAGGCATACTCACTCAAATCCTCTAGTCCATACCCAGGGCACATGTATGTTGTGGTTTTTTGATGGGTCTACTTTCATCTCCAGATAATGGTGGGGTAAAATTTTGGGGAACTTCACCGTGTTTGTAATGTCATGGTATTCATATCTGAGTTGTGGCACGTTGCCCAACATATCTTGGTCGATGATGACCCCTTCTGGTATGTCGAGCATCGACAATGTGTGGTTAAAATTCTTCGACAATGTCATTGGTGGTGCATCATCCTTTCTTGATGGAATGTAGTCACGGGGGAACCTTGACTTCAATGATTATTCTACTGGAGTCTCCTAAACATTTATTTCTTATACTGGTGATGCTTTTGTGCGGGCCTTTTTTGGTATGGGAATTGGCACTTTTGGTGGTGCCATTTTTGTCAAAATGATAATCCTTGGAAGCTACTTCAACTTTGTTTGTCCTTCTTGGATATGCTCCTGTTAATTGTTCTCTCTTTCTTGCATGCAGTTTGTAGTAACAATAAATAATGCTTGTCAAACCTCTACTACTTTTGTACCCACTTGCCAATTGTTCATATCCCTTCACTCCATAACTAACTTGTCCAATCCACCAACGAGGTTGATTGAATGCTTGATTAAATGTTGCTTTATTACCAAATCCGTTATTGGATTTTTTCCTCGTACTGCTAGTATGTCATGATTTCCGGAGGATTTTCCATTTATGATTATACAACATCTTTATGACCTATCATTACCACTTTGTATCCATTGTTTCCACCCTTTTTGTACTTTCCCCGATCTTCTCCATGATAAATTACACAATTGTTCTAGATTCCATGTTCGTTCAATACATAATATTTTTCTTCTATATATTTGTTTATTAACTATCATAGTTGCATCCCTCTGTGAGAAACTCATTCCTTCTTCACAATTTCTTATGCCTTTGTACTCTGTATTTTTTTTTATCTTTTTATTTATTTTTCTTTCTTTTTCCTACTATAGTGCACTACTATGGTACATGTCTTCTTCTATAGCTCACACTAATGTGAAAATTGTTGACCCTCTTTATAGGGTTTCAACCGACTTCCATTCATGATTCCTCCCAGGATTTCTCGATTCAGTTTTTCCAACTGCGCAACACCTGTCTCCATCACCTGCTTAATCACATATGGCCCTAACCAGTGCATTTAGAACTTTCCAGGATGCTGCATAAACTTGTTATCATATAAAAATACTAAGTCTTCAGCTTGGAATTTTTTCTTCTTAATATGTTGATCATTCCATGCTTTCTCTATGGCCTTTCGAACTTTTTGGTGGAATCCTACGACAAATCTATCCTCCTCAAGCTATATTAATTGTGATAATCTCTCCTCTATTGCACTAGATTCTGAAATATTACTGATATCTACAATGTGTAGACTCGGCACAATAAACTCCATTATCATGACTTACTCTTGTCCATAGACCAACCTAAGAGGTGTTTTCCCTACCATTTTTTTTTATTTTGGTTCAGTATGCTCATAATACTGCAGAAACCCTGAAGTCCCAATCATCTCTTCCTATTTTATAGGTCTTTGTTATCACATTCTCTAGGATTTTATTAAAATATTTTACTATGCCATTGGCATGTGGGTGATATGGAGAGCTCCTCTTGTTAGTCACCATTATTTTTTGTGTGTGTGAAATCAAGATTGCAGAATCTAGCGAGATGATAAACTGGTTTTGAAGCTTGATAAACTAGGGAAGGGACTAAATATGGCAGGGAGAGGCTAAATATGGCAATAGTGCAAAGCCGATGGGTCCCGATGCATCATGGATCGTGAGTTCTCAATATCAATGGTCGAGAACAATTTCAGGGGGAGAATTTGCGCAAGGGTTAATTTTGGAGAGCGGTGAAGGACCAGATCTTGTCACTGAGAGGGGGGGTGAATCAGTGAAAAAATAATTTTATCAAAATTTTACTTTTGTTAATGTATTGAAGAAATGCAAACAAAATTTGAACACAATATTTTATCATGGAACCCAATTGGGAAAACCTGCAAACAAAATTTGAACACAATATTTTATCATGGAACCCAATTGGGAAAACCAAAAACACTTTTCTATTAAATGCAAAATTATGTTTTACAAGTTACAATACAAGGAAGATATTATTCCTCTTTAGATAATCACACACTGATTAGGATGCACCCACACCCCTTATTCACCAGCTCCAACTAGTAGGAGGCGGCAACCACCTATTTAGTCAGCTACAACTGACAAGGAAGCACCTACTTCCCTGCAGGCTCCCACCTTCCCTAGCACCTCCCAACAACCCTTTGTTCATCAATCTGAAAATAGGATATGCAATCCAATAGAGGTATTCTATATAAAACACTGGACATCATAATTGATGCCCTGTCTCTTTTTGTTCTTGATCTTTAATTATTCTTTGAAAGACACATATTTCTCCTTCACATCTCAACATACTTATAAGTCTTTAAAATTTTCAACACAACTCATCATAAACATCACACTTCTTCATCTAATAGATTATTTATCTAATTACCATTGACTATTACTAACAAAATTATCATTCTTCTTTGATTTAGTTCCATATTTGAATGCATGAATGATTTAACTAATATTCAATATAATAGTTTCTTTGTGCATGTTATTGTCTTTGCATTTCTGCAGGGGTTTACTAGTTTTGGCGAACCTCCACAATTGACAGTATGCCAAAAACTCCGAAAATAATAATGGTCTCAACATTCAAATTCTTATTCACTTGGTAGAAAACTTGGTGCTCCTCCAAATTTGGAGTTATGCCAAAGATTCTGATAAAAATGGCAGTCTCACCACCAAACGAAATAACAAACGCACCTAAGCTCATGATCACTCATATGACTATCACGCCAATAGTGTATTAAAAAATATTAATTCAACGAAAGAGATCATCTCCTTGGTAAATCAATGATTGTTATCACTTCTTCTAAAAGATAGGGGGCTTGACATGTCGTCCCAGGCTCTAGACTGGTGATCCTCCTAGTGAATTCCAAGCATCTAGAGCCCCTGGCATACCTTTGCACTATGCGTCGAATAAGCATAGTGAGGGTGGTCTTAATAAACCCATATAAACTCTTCCCTGTTACCAATGTGGGATAAATCCAAATTGGAAAATTAGTCACCACCGTCGATCCTTTGATTGGACAGTTGCTAAGACTTTGCCTGCAACTCTTAATTCGCTTAAGAGATAACTCCACCAACGATCGGCGACTACCCATCGTGTAACAACCCTAGTTAAATAGTTGCTTAAGGTTTATCAAGTATAGTTAATTAAATAATTAATTGTCCTACTATGTATTAGTTGAATAATGATTATTATTATTAATATTAATTAATTAATTAATTGTTTATTTATTGTTTAATATATGTTGATTAATTAATTAATTGATTAATTAACACATTTCAGGTTTGGGTAAAGAATTAAAGGATTAATAATTTTTAATTTATTTATTAGAAAACTTAATCGTATGAAGGATAAGGCATTAAATATATGGATAGGGTATTGAATGGAGGGATAAGGTATTAAATGGAGGGATAAGGTGGGTGGCATTAAAGGAAGGAGGAGGCAGTGAATGGGGGGAGGATATGAGGGGGCAGAGGCATTCGAGAGAGGGACTTTTGGAAATTTTGGGGAAGAAAGCAACATTTGGAGATTAGGGACTGTATGTGTTTGTTGGTTTGATATTTTTTGGTTTGGAGTTTGGGTGGACTGTTACAGGGGTGCACCAGGTTGTTGGGATTTTTGGGCTTGGGGGCCAGGAATCCTCACAGAATCTTGGAGCTAGGGAGACGGACAGGCTCTGTTCCTAGCTAGCAGGGAGGAAGATTTGGTTTTGGGCAGAGCAGCAGAGAGGAAAACCAGAGATTGGGAATTATCATCAGAAAGAGGTATGTATTTTAGTGATTATGTTGTGTTGCATGATGGTTATGTGATTTACTTTCATGTTGTGGATAACTTTTAATTTATGCTGATTAAGTTATGGTTAAATGTTGAAGATTAAATTATACAGATTAAATTATACATCATACATTTTTCTTTATCCTTTATTTTAGCATGTGTGTTATAAGGCTCTGTGGGGACAGATACTTTACACATGGTATTAGAGCCCTAGTTTAAAAACTTGGACTAGGGCCTACCCACCTACCTGCATGTAAGAAGGAAAGTTCAGGAATGGAACTGTTCCAACCTAGAAATTTAAAAACAACCCCTAAAATAGTTATATTGAAACCCTGAATAAATTGTATAGGGTAATTATATATTGAAAGCAACAACCCTGGGAAAAAGGGGCCCTAAAACCCTTTAATTAGATATAAATTTGAGCTCAAGCTCCACCTCCACCTAACCTACAAGCCAAGCACACGAATTTTTTTAACACAAATATAAATATAAATAAAAAATATATACATACTAAAAATTTTAATCCAGATATAGACATAAATATAAAATAAGGGTATGCATTCCATTATTCTATCACTATGGCCTTGCAAGATTCAACTAGAATATATGTTATATCTGCTATGTAAGTTCACAAACCAGATAAGTAAGACAATGCAGAGTTTCCACCAAGAATTAACCTCCTACCACCACCAAGGAAAACAGTTGCAATATTAGTTATATGCCATTATAGAATAAAATTAAACTCAAGGCATCACATATATACCATTTGTTGTTATTGAGAAATTACAATAGTACAAGGTAACAGGTTATGAGATTTCAATGAACAAGCCACAAGTACTTCACCAAAATCATTCAGTGGATAAGTACAATAGCCAAGACAACGTCATTTAATTCTTGGTTTATTCATTCGACTGCACTTTGAATATGCATAATAAATCAAATCTAAGAAAAGCACTTTTACCTATAGTTGGAAAATTCATTGTCAAAAACAGATGATGAGGGGTCTCCCCATGCCCCCCAACCAAAGGGAGTTCCCCCTTGTCCCCACTACAACCCAAACGGAACAAAACCTGAACTCCACTCCACGGTGGAACAAATATATAATATAATATATTGGGAAACCTAAAATCGTCATAGAAGGCAATCAAGTGGCTGGCAAGAACCAACCTCTACAGGAGTCACTCTAGATCTCCCGTATGCACGTACCCACCTAAGCCTATGAATAACCCCCTGGGAAGGTGAACTTCAAGCTCATCAGATGACAGAACCTGTGGCCATACCACAACCTGCGGTTCTCAGTCTTCAAATCAAATTGAAATGAAGCCAGTCAAAAAAAAAGCCAACCAAGGAAATGCTGCTCCTTGCCGATGCTCACCACATCGAACCAGATAGATAGACAAATCAAATAGAGAAGAGAGAGGAGGAGCGTAGCCCTTCAACTGTTTCTTTCGCCTCTCAGTGATCGGTTCGGAGTACTCTCAAGCCAAACTCTTCTCGACCTGGCTATCAAGTTGAGCTAACTCGGCACAAGTCTGACCCCTTTCCTAACAAGCCAAACTTGCGCGAGTCAGACTTGCAGGTACTTGTATATCAGGGTAACTTGCAGATTATTCACTGCCCGTCGAGTCCAACCCACGGACAGATGGAAAAATCACCAACATCAAACAAAAATGCCCAATGGAAATGAAAAACCCTCATTTTGAACCATTTATGCTAACATGTTTCTTTTTATATAGATTCAGTCGAATCTGAGTCAAACCCTTACACTGTGGCCTCGCCGAGTTTTTAGCATAGCTTTTACCTTGAAAGAGCACAGAAATGCCAAGGTTATCTTTCA
>CBVK0103674695.1:0-18533 GCA_900067695.1 Picea abies | reverse complement strand
CTTCGATATCTTCAAGGAACAAAAGATTTTGGACTTGAGTATAAAAGGAATAATTTTTTTAGACTTATTGGCTACTTAGATGTAGATTTTAATAGATATCTTGATGACAGGGCATCTACTTCGGGATATTTAATGAGCATGGGATCAGTTGGCGTGTCCTAGAGTTGTAAGAAACAAGCCACAATTGCAAATTCCACAACAAAAGTAGAGTATATCTTAGCTTGGGAAGCGGCTTGCAAAATAGTCTTGCAAAGAATTTTGCAAGATCTTAAAGTTGTTCAAAATGAAGCTACTTCCTTATTCATTGATAGTCGATCAACGATCAAGTTATCCAAAAATCCAATATTTCACTCAAAGACAATACATGTTGATACAAAGTACCATTAAAATCAAACTCTTATCGTCAAGGAAATCATCAATCCAAATTATTGTCCAACAGAGGATCGAACGACTGATATCTTCACTAAATCTTTTGAAAGGATTAAATTCACTAAGTTCAGAACTAAGCTTGGTATCCTCTCCAAAGAAATTTTGGATCAAAGGGGGGATTGTTAGAAATTATGATCCAAAATAGTTAACTTAGGAATTTAGTGAATAGATGTTTTAGTGAATAAAACATTAATGTAAAAGGACACCTACACTCACGTGATTATGTGAGGTGTCCAAATTAGTTTTAGATAACGATATTCTCAATTATTGATTTTGGGATATATAAACCCATTTTCTATTCTACATGAGGTCGATTTTTTGCCCTTATCCCTCATGTTTTATTACTATAATATTGTTCCTTCATTAATCAAATTTATGTGTTTGAGGACACTTTGTCAATGGGAGGGGGCAATGGGGGGACAAGAGGGAGGTAAAGGTGGGGTCGAAGGTGGTGAGACAATTTTTGGAATCATGAACAACACCTCCCCCCCAACACAAAGTGGGGATCAGGGGTGGTGAGGGAATTCTTTTTAATTTTTTGGTCCACTTTTCTAATTTTTTGTATTTCTTTTTTAAAAAAATTTTTTTTTTTTTAATCCCAGGATGGGGTGTCCACTTGTTCAACTGAAAACATGGTTTGCGTGACTCATCCGATGCACAACCCTAGATCCTTTGGAGCCCCACCAAATTTCTAGACCATTCCAAGTGTCCCTTCACGTGCCCATCCATCATATATAGAGCAACTGGCAACTTCCCATTCTATAGATAGTCAGACTCTCAGATTTTATGGAAAGCAATGTTTCCAAGTTGGTATCAAAGGACAATGCAGTTCACACGATGTGGATGACGAAGTGCATGTACCTACATAACGAATTGGCTACCAAAGTGATCATGGTAGTGGATGATTAGATGTAGAGGATAGGTATGTGCACGCACCTTTGGATTTGGCGGAAATATTCCATGAGGCTAACATTTATGTCAAGTCGTGGGATTGAAAGAAGGGTACACATGCTCGTTGATGATTTCTCAGCTTCAGATGTTTTAAATTGTTGCTTCCTGATTTCAAATGCTACTTTGCTCGAGCTAGTTTGGAAAGGATGTATACCCTCTGTTCGTTTGTTAAATATTTTGGTGGCTTTAATTTTCTCAACAATGGCACCCAAAGGTCATAAGATGTGCACCTCTAGTGTAGGGTTGTCTCGAGTGGCCAAGGCAGCGATGGATGCTGCATACTATTATGAACATTTTGTGCCACCGGAGGACAAGGCTGCAATGTCGGCATTGGAGCTCGAAGTTCATTTGGTTCAAGAATTTAAGGATGATGTAGAGATGGAGCACCAAGTTGGGGGGTTGATTCCTAATCTGGGTTGCTCTAGAACCAAGAATTCAAAATTCTATCATACTCTAGATTTGTACTGGCATACGAAAATGATGGTAGCATTGGGCATGCTAACAAAAGACGAGGATTTTTGACAGCTTAAGAGCCACATAGAAATGTTGAAAACACAAAATTCCTATTTGTTTGAATTTGTGATATGGTTAGATTGCAAGCATGGAGGGGTCTTCCATCCACCCGTTGTAGGTATAGTCAAAGGGGATTCTTCTGCTACTATGGATCGCCCAACGGATCTCGATCCCCAGGTTCCTAATGTTCAATAGAAACATGTTTTGTACTTGTTATTTTTCAGTCATATCTAGATTTCTCTAGCTTTAGAATAGACCAAAGACAATACAAACCCTCTGGAACTTTTTACAATCTTTTGTTCAAACATATAAGGCTATAATATGTCTGGTTTCCCCACTGGGGTAGGCTTTTTATTTTTACTTTTTTATCATGAGAGACTGTCATGATCTCTTTGGACAATGAATTGATTAACCCTCTATTGCACAATTTGTATATATTAATATAGTTGTCTTAATTTTTATTTTTTTTTTAATTTTTAGGTTTTGCTTTCAAAATTTGTTTTAAATTTGTTTTAATTGTTTTAAATATGTTGTTTTTTTTAAATTTGGTTATTTTTTCATTTTTTTTTTAAATATGTTTTTTTAAAGCTTTTTTTTTAATTTCTTTTAAATTCGAGTGTTTCTTTTAAAAATAATAATAATAATTTATTTTTTATGGTTTATTTAGAGGGTGAGTGGGTGTGGGGGACTTATTTTTTCTCTTTTTATTACTATTTTTTTTATGATGTTGTTTTTTCTCTCTAATTTTTATTTATTTGTACTCCTTTTCTTTGTTTTGTTTTTTTATGATATTATTTGCAACAATACATGTTTTTAAGTCACGGTTTCAAAATGTTACAATTTTAAGCCTGAAAAAAAGTGTGCAACTAGTAGCGCTTTTTCAATGCAAGAGTTGATTTCAAGATTTTAATTGCTATGGTTCCAATTATCAATGCCATGGTTTCAATCAAATTGTAATTTTAACCTCAAAAAAAGAGGGTGCCACTTATAGCACCACATTTCGATTTGGGGGTTGATTTTAAAAAAAATATTATAGCAATATTGATTGTTTCGATTGTGCTTTCAAATAAGTGATTGTAACCCCGAAAAAAAGGGTGACACTAGTAGCACCACTTTTCAGTTTGGGGGTTGATTTTAATATTATGGTTGCAATTCTACGAGTTGTTATCAAGTTGTAATTTAACCTTGAAAAAAATGGTTGTTATCGGTAGCACCAATTTTCAATTCAGGGGTTGCTTTTGAGATCTTACCAACATTATGAGTTTTCAATGCCATTGCTACAAAAGGTTTTAATATTTTAATCTTGAAAAAATATGGTGATTTTGGAAGCATTACTTTTTTATCATGGGCTGATTTTGGTATTTTTAACCAAAAAAATGGGTTTCTAGGGCTAGAGTTCTCATTCTAAGGTCGCAATTTTGGTCAATTTGGTAATTGCATCTCAAGTGTATATTCTATATCATGGCTACATGTATTTTGAGATTTGTAGTCTTAAAGTAAGGGATTACCATTGATCCCTTGAAATTTCATGCTATCAATGAACTTTCCCCACTAACTTTCCCCACTATAGACATTGTGCCAATTGTAGAGCCTCCAAGGAAAAGCCAAAGTTTTACATAGAGACCACAATCACACATGACAACTTTACATGATTATTCATCAAACCATGGTGCAATGTGTTGGTGCAAAGACCATGGTCATGTGTGAGAAATTTGTGCGATTGTTCATTGAACAATCGCACAAAGAACACAACTATTGAAGGGAATTGCCACTCACTTTGTGTAGTTGTTCCCTTCATTCTCATGTGACCCAATGGAAACCCTAAAAATGATTTCATGCAATTTTCAAAAGCCATAAACTAAGAAAATAAATAGAAAAAGATGAAGAGAATGATGAGACCTTTTATCTAGTGGTCATGAAATCAAATTATGTTGGTCCAATGTTGCACAACAAACTCTGAATGATTTAGGGCACAAACCAACTCACCAAATCGAAAAGAACAAATGATTACCATTTCAGATTCTCTACAATGCTCTACCCGATTTATAGAACTAGCCATAAATTTCTTTTGGCCGTAACATGAGCTCAATAGCTACTTTTACCACATTATTTACACCATTCGATTTGTTTTCTCAATATCTTCCACATCATGGGATCTGACTCTACTGTGTATATACTTCACTTAGGATCCATTTTTTCCACCATCTTCATTTCACTAGTACAGGTACTCACAACCCCTATTTTTTGAACAATTTTCACCACTAAATTTTTTTTCACAAGCACGTTCATACCATGGTATCTATTTCAAGTCTAGATGATATATCTTTCATGTGTGTAGATGTTTTGCTTGGGAGGCAGTTTTCCCCACCATTTCAACTAGTGTCCATTTCCATCCGTTCGAGTATATGTTTCAATATTACATTTATACATCATATCCCCTCTTTCTATTTTGTATTTTCCCAGTTTGGATCCCCTTGAATATACCTTTAAGCTTCCTCCCACCTCTTCATGTTTCATAAGATCTTTCCAGACAATAGTATTCCCCTTTCAGGGGTTTCCATAGTCTAGTTTATTGTTTCAAGTTGGCACCTATACCATTACTTCCCCCTTTAGGATTGGGAATTCAAATAACCCCCCATATCAGAGAGAAAGAATCACATTTTCCTTGCATCATTTTTTTTACCTAGTCTAACTCTACACTCCTGATTGATTCATATTCTTTATGATTTATTATGCTAATGATTCACCACATTTCATTGGCCTCTTATCTCATCCATGACTCATAGAGAATCTGTGTTTTATTCCTCCATTAATTTATCCTCTCAAGTAGACCCTCCCGTGGGGGCCACACTTGATTGTTACCATCTGCTATCATTATTTTCACATGTGCAAGATAGAACTTCTTGGTTGCATTTTTGGGCTATCATTTTTTTCACACATGCAAGATATAACTACTTGGTTGCATTTATTGGCTATTATTCTTTTCACACATGCAAGATACAACTAATTGGTTACATTTTTGGGCACCCATCTCCTTGCTCGTAAAGTATCCAAATTATTTTATTCATTGTAAAAGAAAAATACAAAAACATCTAATAAACACCAAAAATACAAAAAGTGGGGAAACATCAATTCATTGAATTTATTCTCATTATGTTGGAAACACTCCTTGTTGCCATTGTTTGGAGCATTGGTATCAAGTAACCCATATCTATTACCATTATTGCATATATTGGTCTATTACACCCTTCTGATGTAATCCATATGGCCTCATCACTAGGTTTACTAAGTTTTGTACCTAATGTCAATTTTTGACCTATCATCCTTGTCCATGAGATTCCTTGTGGCCTATTTTTTCCCTCATTTGTGTGGTTTCTCGCCCACCTTTTGCATTCCTCACATATAAGTCATTTAAACTCAACATTTAGTTGATTTATGTCCATTTAGTTTATGGTCACTACCTAGGTCAACCATTATTTATGCTCCATATAAGGGAATGTTTTAGTCTCCTAAGGGAATTTTTTAGTCTCCTACTCATTGGTTATCTTGTCTCCCATGTCAAAATGCTAATTAATTATATTTCTTATTTCATGATTTTCACCTTCTATTGGTTTCATGGGATTCCATGTTCCCTCTCTCCAGCAAACTCACCCCTACCAACATCAGTTCATTTCATTCAAGAGTTTGGTTTAGTTGCTTTAGGTACCTTGGCCCCCATTTACTATTACAAAATGATCTAGATCACTAAATGAGAAAACCCTAGATAGGATTGAGTCACATAACTAAGCTCAAAGAAAGATACTCACAGTAACACCATATGATATTATTAATGAATAATGGGTGCATATATTACAAAGCAGTTTACCTCCTTATATATCATTGTTCATTAAGCAAATCATTTTCACTTATGAATGTGGGATAGATTGATTTACACAAAAAGTGAACATTGACATATTCTAAAGTCATGAAGTGACTTTATTACATAGCAAGCCTTATATCTCTAATACTCCTCCATAAGGCATACAATATTGAAATCAAATACATATATTGAGTGTAAAACACATAAACTAAACACTAAACATTGGTAACATCCTTTAGAAGCTTCTTCTTTGAACACAGTTCCTAGACCAATTTGAGCTCCATTAAGTTGCCTCATAACCTTCATAGGGTGTAGTTGTTGAGTTGAATTCCCTAGTTCCCGTATTCCATCTCCCTGAACTCTGAAATCACGAATCTTCCCAAATAAATTATTGGATAGCAATCCACATGCATGTCGTGTAACCTCACTAGTAGAATACAATCCACTTGCATGTCTCTCCAACTAATGAGGGATCTTTCCCTATATTCACAACTTCTGAACTAACTGGGAAACAATCCATTTTGAGATATTAATTGATCCCTTTCTATTTTCAAAGCGCGAGCTTCCTAAAATGCATAAAATCCCTTTTCTTCAATAGATCCTTCACCACCATCAACATCCGGTGGATCTTCAATCATGGCTACACTTGCTATATGTTGTCTATCTTTGACCTTTCCCTTAAGAATGTCATTGGCTCGTTGTCTACATTTCCAACATGTATGACCCAACTTCTTTCAATAGTGGAATTATATTTCCTCTTTATATTTTGAATTGCAGTTGTTTCTTGCATAGAATGCAAGTTCTGATTGGCTATCACCTTTAGCAGTTTTATTTTATTCTACTAGCAATGTTGGAATCACCATAGTCCAAGATACCACATTTCATTCTAGAAATTCGTCAAACACTTTGAAATCATACTCCAAATCTTCGGACTTAGCATACATGATGACAACCTTGGTTTCTAAAAACATGTCACGAGTTTTATATCTCGTTTGAATGATGTAGGCATGGACCAATTTTCCTTCTATCACCATTTTCTTGTTGGCACAACCATGCAAGAGGAATGTGTAAGTAGAAAAAATTGTTTCCTTGTCTATCCATGCCATGTAGAATGTCTAGTGCTTCTTTCATTTGGCCCAGAGTTGTAGATACTAAAAATCTAAAAGAGATCGATCATAGAAGTGAAATAAAACTCTTGCTACCTCCTCGAATTGTGGCACTTTATGGCTCTCGAACTATTGAAGTCACAAGAGTGGAAACATTTTCTTTCGAAGTCCTAAGACTCTTGATATGGATTCCTACTTTGATACGATATTACAAAATGATATAAATCATTGAATGAGGAAACCCTAGATAGGGTTGAGTCACATAACTAAGCTCAAAGAAAGATACCCACAATAACACCATATGATATAGTCAATGAATAATAGGTGCATCTATTACAAAGGAGTTTCCCTCCTTATATATCATTGTTCATTAAGAAAATCATTTCCACTTATGAATGTGGGATAGATTGCTTTTCACAAAAAGTGAACATTAACTTATTCTAAATTCATAAAGTGTCTTTATTACATAGTAAGCCTTATATCTCTAATGTTTACATTGAATACGGGAGGCCTCAAGTTGGGTAAAGATAGTCATTATTGCTATCTAACCCGATCGTTTCTCACATGCTTGAATACAACTCATTCCCACATTGTGATTATTCATATGTTGGTTCCAGTGGATCAATTCTATTAGAAGATCACAAGGACATTTCTAGCTCAGCTCAAAATTGTTTTGGAGCCCTTAAGTATAAGTTACTCTTCTATTACTCCTTACATTTTCCAGCAACTATACATTGCAGGTTATATTGTTCCATATTCAATTGAAGACCTCACACATGTAGAGCTATTTTCCAGAATTAGAACTCTCATGAGGGAGCTACCCTTCAGGTAACTCCCTACATGTGCACCCCCACACTCTCATGGGTATTATTCTACTAGAGTTCTAGGCCCCCTTGTTCCCTCACATATCAATTTGTCTATTTCCAAGTAATTGACGTAGAGTATAGGATTTCTTCATTAGCATATTGTGAGGCCATCTAGCTTCATAAGTATATTTCTTGATCGATCGATCATATTTTGAAGCTCATTAATACACATTGTGACAATCGAAGTCGCATTAGGACATCTGAAAATATGATGTTTCAAGTTCACTCCAAGAACATTGATATCTGGTACAATTTTCTAAGATATAGAGTAGATGTGAAAGGTATTGTTCTTGATTATTTTCCAATTGATTTGAAAGTTGTTGACATTCTAACAAAATCCCTGACAAAGGGAAAGTTTGATATTTTTAAACAGAGCTCAATTTGGTGGAGAACAACTCCCTCATTATGAGGGAGTGTTAATTTTTAGTTGTTATAAGTTTTTCTCCTAGGAAGAGGCACATGCGTGTTGAAGGGGATTCATTATAGGATGGATGTGCCATATAGGAGAGATTCTTGTACACCCCTATGATAGATATTTTACACTTATGATGCTTGGTATCTTCTATTTTTGGGAATTCCAAAGTTATGACAAATTTTATGATAGTTATGATAAATTCCTCTTACACATTATGAGGCATTTATGACATGAATTACACATGCCAAGTTGGATGCATCCCTTGAGGATAGATTCCTTATTACATGTTGAGAACAATTCCTTTCATGAAAGAAATTATTAGCCATTACTTTTGTAACCAATCTTCCCTCTCTTTTCAAGTTTGACTTAGTAAGGGAGGGCACACTAGTTAGGATTATATAGAGAGAGCTTGAGTAGAGTGATAATTCTACCAAGAGAATGCCTAAGGCTTGTGAGAAGCCATTATATTTCCTCCACGGCCATATTGTAACATTTCTATTTTGTGAATGAGAAGAGAGTGATTTTTTTTCCAAAATTTTGTGTTTTATCCAATATATTCATGTTGTTGATTTATTGGATCTAGTATTTATATGTTTGCAAGGTTGACCTCATCTTCTTATATGTGGTGTCTACACTCTTGAGTTTGTCATTCAATAGTTGTGTTTATGTAGATATAAAACTTTGATTGGTGATTCTGATATTTATGTTTTTTTTAGGATAATTCTATGAGTGCAAATATGTGTATTGTGTAGATGTGAAATCATGGCATGGTATCAGAGATGTGCATTTGATATTCCCAAAAAACATATATGTAATGCACTACTACCCGTGAGAGGGTGTTTTCCAAGGATATGAACGTGTGTGATAACTAGAAAACGAGATTGGAGTGATTTGTGTCTATGAAAGGTTATGGGTAAGATTCCTTTGTAGCTCCAATTATTAGAGTGAATATGTTGCCTAAAATAGGCATAGTGAACCTATGATAGGTTGATTTCATTGGTTTATTTATTATTTGAATTGTGTTCTAGGTTTGTAGGATGAATCCTATTGGTCTTAGAGAATGTGGCTTTCTAGAGGGTGCTTCTAACTATACATCCTGGAAGTGTCGGGTATAGATGTTGTTGGAGAAGATGGTTCTTTGGGAGATTGCAGAATGAACTATTGTTTCTTTGAATAATGTTATTTTGTTAGCCACACATAAGAATAATGTTTCCAAAGTGAAGATCATCCTTATGGATTCAATAAAGGACCATTTCATTATTCACATCATGGGGAATTCATCCCGTGAGATGTATGCAGTGTAGATCACTCTATATCTGAGTGGGAATGCATCCCAAGAATTGCTTCTAAATAATCAACCCAATCATACACATGAGTAACATAGACCTGTTATCTATTTACTTGATAAATATTTACCAAGATCAAATATCATCTCACAGCCATCGATATGAAGGCTAAGAACAAGGAGTTGGCATTTATCCCATTGAATGGATTCTCAAATCCTTATGAATCATTTGTGTATATTGTCTATAGATGTTAGCACATGCCTACCTTTTAGTGTCTCTAAGATTTTTTCATCTAAGAGGAGATAATGAGAGTAGAAATCACAACTAGAAATAATGAGAACCCAAGTCAATCCCTCAACATTAATGTGAGGAAAGGAGGACCCAATTAGAAGGGTCACAAAGAATATTTGTGTTCATTAGAATATTCACGTTCCTTAGAACATGGATAGAAATACTAGAGTGATCCAGATTTTATGAGCAGAATGAAATGACTACAGATTATTAACAGGTGCTTAACACAAAATAACAAAAATACAATAAAATTGGTTTTCTATTCAATAAGGAAATAAGCTGAAACTGTAAAATGTAGCGGAAACAAGCAGGGTCGTAACTTTTGCATATGATCTCCATTTTAGGTGCATGATAGCCCGTTGGAAAGGTATCATCAAGGAGATTCATTTTAGGGGAAAAATCATGCCTTTTAATATCATTGAGAAGCCCTATCCAGAAAAACCTTCATTTAGGCCCTCAAAATGGCCCTGAAAGTTAAAACTGCTAAAAATAGTAAATTGCCAAAATTGTCATAAAACTGCTTTGAGCCAGTTGGAAAAGGTGGGTGGCCACTGATATCTACATGGATCATTGAGTATTGAAATGTTTCAAGTTCCACAAGATGGGCCACTATGCATCTCAGTGACCTGGAAAGAAGGCAATGACCAAGTAACAAAAGGAGTTTGTAGGGAGTGTAGGAGATTCCAAACTTGGATGAGTTAGCATCTAAGATTGAGACCATGTTCTCCCCAGTATCGTATCTTTCCACTAACTTTGGTACATGATGGTATGTGGAAAATGGAGCATCCAAACATATGACATTTAACAAGAAGGTTTTTAGTAGACTTCAAAAGAAAAATGTTGACATATGCGGGGGAGGGGGGTGTTGAGCAATGATTTCACATATCTAGTTACCAAAATGGCATCCATCTCTTCCCACATGCCATTAAGTGATGTTCTTAAGTTGAATGGTTCTTTATATACTCCTAATTTAACTAAGGATATTCTTTTAATTTCAACCATCATAGAGTTTAAGTGTGGCTAAGTTTGATGATAAGCAAGTCATCATAATATATCGTAACCAAAAGAATGGTCACATCTTCACCAAAGTTGTGGTCAAGTCTTGGCCAAATATGTGCAAGAATATGCCATATGTATATTTCTCATAGATCTAGTGAAATATGGTGATTTAGTGCATGATGACTATGACAAAATAGGAGAGCTTTGGCACAATATATTTGGTCACCCATACTATGGAGCACTATTGCTATTAAAAGACAGTGCAAAGATTGTTGGACTTCAAGATCCAAAATCCATAAGTGGTCAAGGGTTGTACACTAGGAAACCATACAAAGATTATTTTTCCAAGTATTAAACAAATATTGAGAGATATTCTTAATCTGATTTCTAAGATGACATATGTGGACCTATGTTATTAACTTCTTTGACGGGTAACATATATTATGTTTCATTTATTTATGATTCCTCCAAAAATACCTGGATTTACTTTATGAATAACAAAGATGAAGTCTTCAACAATTTCAAGAGTTTAAAGTTCTTATGGATAATTATACAAGTAAAAATATTAAAGTGTTGAGTTCTAACAATGGAGAAGAGTACGCCTCCAAGGAATTTGATGCATGTTTCAAGGACACAACAATCAAGACAACATAGATGATGCCCTACAACCTGCAATAGAATGGGATTGCAAAGAGGAAGAACCAATCCATCATAGAGAAAAGCTAAGGCTATGTTCCATGAATTGGAATTTCCCATGCGTCTTTTGGCATATGCATGCAATACGACTATGTACATTTTGAATTAATATCCTCGTAGAGCATTACAAGAAAAGACACTAGAATAAATATTTACTAGTGAGAAACCATAGGTATATCACTTTCATGTATTTGGTTTTCATGTTTATATACATGTTCCCGATGAGAACTAATTTTGAACCCTCAAATATCAAGGGTATTTTTGTTTGGTACAATGGAACATCCAAGGTTTATTGGATCTACGTTCCAACGCAACAAATGTAGTGAATGAACTGATTCATGCTACCACATTAAATATGAGTGCAAGGTAATAGACCATCCAAACACACACAAAAAAAAAACTAATAGGGGAATAAATGAGAGTGAAGTCACCACTCGGTTTTAGGGCCAAACCAAGAAGCCCTAGTGTAAGAAAAAATACGATGAAAATAAGAGGGTGAACCACTAAATTAATTAGGACCTTAAAGCTTAATATATTAATAATAATAGAGTAGGTTTGTAGGTGATTAAGGTAATTGAATTAGTTTTCAATTATATTACTATAAATTAAGCAAAGGAAAACAAGCCAACTAACTAGAGTTAATTAATTGGCAATTCCTTAAATGAGTTAAAAACCCTAATATTGAAAATGGAAAGAAGAGGATGATGAAAACTCACTCGGATTTTTTGATTGTAGATGATAAATCTCCCTATCTAAAATGGGGATTTGGGAAAATCCTCCGAGAGTGATCCAAATCTCGATATGACCTACAGACTCAACTCCAAATTTGTATAAGAGAGGATTTGCCTCAATCTTCAATACAAAGATATATGTGCAATGTAACCAATAAAAATTAAATCTATTGTTGTAAAGATAAATCAATGAAGTATGAAAAACAAAGAGACTCAGTGCCCTCTAAAGGGACTTTAAAAAGAGGAATATGATGGTATATATAGATAATAAGTGTTGGCACAGGGGCAGACCCAAGGTTCAACTCCAAGAGTGCACCAACAAGCCCTAACTACTGGCCCTTTCAACAACACCTGTGAAGCAGATGCAGTCTCACCCGAAGTAGATATGGGGGGGTTGCAGGACAAAGATGTCTACAACCAAAGAGAATACCAAGTGGATCTAATACGAGAGCAATGCAACATTTATATATCACTTACCAGTTTAGATCTACTCTGCAGAACTATCTATCAGATCCAACACAATAATGCAATAACAGTATACCAAATGAAAAAAAACAGAGAATCAATCACACACACAACAAAATATATACGTGGTTCACTTTCTCTCTAGGGCTACGTCCACAGAACTGTTCTTTATAATATATTAAGATGTAGCATACAGTTCTTGTCTCTGCTCTCAACTAGTAGATCTTCTTTCTTCTCTTCTCTATCTCTCCCCTTCCTGCACACTCAGCTGCAGGACTGATCTTCACACCCAGCTGAAGATCATACAATACCAGAAGGCTCTACACTCAACACTTCTCTCTCACACAATCATACTCACTCGATCACACAATAGTAATGAATCATCAACCAACTTAGTACCAGCAACAATAATAACAACAACCCATCCCAGGTCCTTTAGACCTCTATTTATACATTACAATAGCTCATTGACAGCCTTAGGTCGAGACCTAAGTGTAAAAAACCCTAGATACAAAAACCCTAGGTCAACTTGACCCACGTTTATAGGGCTTCACCAGCCTGTCTTTCCTTCCTTCTCATGCGGTGCTCCAAAGAATCCAACGGTAGCTTTTTCCACTTGCTGAGTTGTCCACGATCCATCTTCCTTGTTGATCTGTCATCCTCGATCTCCATGTCCAACGTCTTTCTTTATCTTACTTCACTCCATAATTTTTGCTCTTTTTCTTACTTCGACCCAATAACAGTCACTGTGTCTTCCGCGCAATTCGCATTTTGCCTTTTCTTCCTTGATCTTCGCTTACTTCCATAACCAAGGGCCAACAATAAGTGACCTCAAGGTGTAAGAGAAAATTATATTATCCATTAGGGTACCTGGGTCATACAATATCGTCATACCATGCCTTTGGGTTCCCAATCACAATTTTGACTATAATAGTACCATAGTTTTCTAGAACCAAAATAACTCTATGTTATGTGAGTTGCATATTGGCAGTCACTATACTAGAAAGGAATCAATGGTATGGTTAGTGCTAATATATTAGGAGGGTTTATGGGATTTTACTTAATTTGACTCCATAAATAGAAAGTCTGAAATGAGTTTGGGAAGCTATGGACGCAATTTAAAGCATCCTAAGTAACCATGAACATAGGTTGGAGGATTTGCACCCACATATGGACTTGTGAAATTAAGGGGTGCCCCAAGGGGTCAAAATCAATCAAAAAAACAATCAAGGACAAGAGACCAAGGAGGAATAAAAACCTAAGGATCCCACTCAAGCAATAGATATCTCAGTAGGTCCCATGTCTAGGCTAGGGTAAGTGAGGCTTCAAGGAGGTGATCCATTGTATTAGGGTAGTAGTTGAGAGACATTGTATCATCATTGGGTGCATCACATATGAATTTGGCACAAGGGTGGACCACTGGTGGGTAGGGAATATGTGAGTACCAAAGTGTGAATTTCATACATTATATCCCCCCCCCCCTCTTACAGGAGTTAATATCCATGAGATGGGAATAGTAGCGAGTTGCAAGGAAGTAGAAAAGTAAGAAAATACAAATGAGCAATCCAATGTTCTTGTAGGGTAAGTCGATGCCTCGATGTTGTGAGCGAATCCTCCACCAATCGAGACTATATATCTCATAGTATGTGTGGGGGGGAACATGCCCCAATTGTTGAAACAAGGTGAAGCCACAAGGGGTGCCTCGTGGAGTAATATGATGTCAAGAAAGCAGAAGACAAAAGAGAGAGATCAAAAGTGAGTGATGCATATCAAGCAAGAATGTTGATATGGGTGAACAAGAAAGCTTGATAACTATATAAGAATGATAACAACTAAACTGTGAAATGTAAATGACAAGATAATGAGACATAAGTCTAACTATCATATAAATGATACAATATCTAAACCATGAAATTATAGTTTAGTAAGCTCTAGTCATTATGTAAATGAAATAATAATTGGAACATGTAAGCAAATTAAATCATGAGTGAATATAACAATAATAATAACAACTCAATGATAAAATCATTTGCAATATTAAGAGTGAGAGTAAGAACACCATACATGTACTTAATTGTAAGAGAGAAATGACAGTGTGGGTGTATGTTGAAGCAAGCTAGGTGCATTCATTAAGGTCAATGGCTTGCCTAGAGTAGGGTAGGGATAACTACACCAACTCTCAAGGAGAGAGGTGAAGGATAAAGGTGATGTATTGTGGTCACATAGTTAAGGACATAGTGTGAATTGTGAAGGCTTCATCTTGTTGACCAATATCTTATCACGTTCATTCATAAAGGTGGTTTTTAAATTATGAAAAATAAAGCCAATATATTGTAGTATTGGGGGGGTGATGCGGGGTATGAGGGGTTTTATAGGTATTGGAGGGTATAAAAAGGGGTATCTAGTAAAAATAGGTTTTGTTGTTGTTGTTGGAAATATGTATTGGGAGGGGGATTCAAAAAACAAAAATTGGGAGGTATTTACTAATATCTAGTGAAATTGGGAATATTCTTTAATATCCCATGAACGCACATGCTATGTCACAAGTTCAATGAGTGAATACCTCATGGTGTGAATCCCATGTAACATACAATGATCAAAGAGTGTGAGAATGAGGCAACATGCACTAATCTAGAGTTATCACAAGCATGAAGGTGACAAATAATAACCCAAACTTAGTGCGAGTGTGGGAAGTGGAACACAGCAAGGAGTTGATGTGAGAACAAGATGCGACATACACTAGCATAGGGTCAATGCAATTATAAATAATACCAATGCTAATTATATAACAACAAAGGTAAAGGGGGGAAAGGAGGAAACGTGAAGCATGTGACTAGGGAAGTGATCCCATTGTTGTAGTCTGCGGGATGAGATGATCACACTCAATACCTCTTGGATAGAAGATGATGGTTGATTTCCATTGAGATACAATGGTCTTGAATCAATCCCAAATCAAAACAATGACCTAAGGGAAGTGACCAAAAGGAAAGGTGAATAAGAGAAGCACCTTCCTTGAGTAGTGAGGGGATATGAAAGGAAAAAATAATAAGAGGAAAGAATGTCACTAGAGTAGGAGTAGTGAGTGCTAACCATAGGATGCCTAAGTTGGCTTGATAAGGGTGTCATCTAAATGGGGCTTCATTTGACCTGATGAATCCTTATTAAAATAATAAAACCTTATGGAGTTGGAAACATTATCTCAAGCTATCAAAGAAAAGCTAATGAAATTAGGGAGCCCTACCCTAAGCATACAAAGGGTGTGGAGGAAAAAAGAGGAAGTAAATAGGGGAATGAGAAGCTATGAGATTACCCCAAATGGATCAAGGTAGAAAAAAAGTAGAGAAGGAGAGAGAACAAAAAGAAAAAAGACACATCTTTCCCTGATCACTCGAATTATGAGGCAAGTAGAAAAAATAAGACAAAAGGAATAAAGGTGATCCAGGTGGATCTTGGTGTCCATCCACCTTCTCCATTGAATCAATGTTTCTGAGCATGTGGTTTTGATAAACCATGATATTCACCCTTTTCATGGGGAATGTAATGTAATGTCATCTCCATTTGTAATGTAATGTAATGCCTACAACGTTAATGCATTGGATCCCATTAGAACTTTGCAGCTAAGCACGCTTGGGTTAGAGTAGTACTGGGATGGGTGACCTCCTGGGAAATACTAGTGTTTTACATGCCTATGGAATTTTGTAAACTTGGCCAATTTATTCCACATGCATCATGGGAATTATTCTTCTCTCACTCTCTTATATATAATCAAGGTAAAGGAGGTCTTTTGAGCATGCAATGAAGTGTGATGTAATTCTTATTTGCAAATGAGTGTAACATGCATCTCTTTCTCTTCAGAGATAAGCTATCACCATTCTAGTCAGTTTGTGTTCTACAATGTTTTTCTATTTTATTCATTAATAGAAGTTGGGTTCTACAATGTTTTTCTATTTTATTCATTAATAGAAGTTGGGTTTCACTTTATTTATGTGTTATTTTTTATATTTTCATTTGTATCTCATTTCTCTCTCAACATAATCTAGATCAGTAATATCAGATAAGTTTGTTCCTTGGTCTTTCCTCGAGCTAGTTTTGATTGAAGACAACCACTCTCGCTAACCCAAGCGACCTCCAATGTAGGAAGAAAAAAGAGATGAGAGAGCAAGAGATCCTTTCAAGATGTTACTCAAGGAATCTCTCATGCAACAAAGGAATGAGATGATGGACAACTTTTCCCAGATCCTTTGACAACTACTGATGGTGGTCGAGGCATCTTCGACAAGCATCCATTTCAGAGGTGCAACATTGTTCAAGGTACAAGTCAATTTTGATATCCCCTTATTTGAAGGATAGATAGATGTAGATGATCTAACAAAATGGTTGAATCTGCTAGAAGGTTATTTCTTTGTCCAAAACAATTCTGAGAGTGAAAACATCACCCTTGCTTTCCTTAAATCCCTTCCCCATTTAAAAGCTTGGTGGGAAGGTTACTGGGAGAGGTACATCGCAGATGAGTCTAGGACATTCGAGAGAGAACCTACTTGGGAAGCCTTTGTAGATGCCCTCAAGGAGGAGTTCTACCCTATTAGAAACTATGATGACCAGTACATGAGATGAACGAATTTGTGTAAGAAAAGAGACAAGACGATGTCAGAGTACACTAACATATTTCATACCTTGAGCTCAAAGTTGGGTGTCAAAGCCTTCGAGTGGCACATGGTTTTGAATTATCTAATGGTATACACAGGTACATTCAAACTGAGATGGATTCCTTGGACATCTCCTCATAGGAGTTGTTTATCAATATGCAGTCAAAATTGAGCAGAAATTCAAGCAAGGGAGTAAGTGGGAGTTCAGGTTTGCAAATATGCCACAACAAAAGCATGGAAAAGGAAACCCTAACTCATAGAATGAAGGAAAAAGCAAGAAGAGACAATCTCAAGAAAATTAGTCCAAAAAATCAGCTAAGAAAGGTGATGGGAAGTCTAAGAAAGAAACCGAAAAGTGGTGTGAGTTCCAAAAAATTCCTTGGCACAACACCAATGAATGTCGCTCGAAACAATCATTAGTGGTCGAGCTCAAACAAAAAGAATCAAAACCTGACTCGAACTCTGATTCAGAGCACAATAAAGGGAAACAGATCATCGATCTAGAACCCACAACTACTATCGTGGCCACAACAATAAAACCAAAAGAACCAGAGGAGCCTAAGGAGGGAGGGTTCCTATTCCACTCCTAGATGTTGGTAAAGGGGACCCCACTACATTTCATTGTTGACATCAAGAGTCAGAAGAACCTGATCTCAACCAAGGTTGTCAAGAAATTGAAGTTTCCAACAATGCAACACTCCCAACCATACACTATCAGATGGTTGAGTTGGGGATAAGCCATCTGTGTCATCTAGCATTGTTGCATGTCCTATGGCATCAAGCCCTTCAAGGATGAGGTATTGTGTGATGTTGCCCCACTTTAAGTCTGTGATGTTCTTTTAGGACAACCATATATGTGGAAATGTCACGCTATCTATGAGTCTTAGCACTACAGTGTCATTGTTACTTTGGGAGGTCATCTCTACAAGGTACTAGAGGTAGCTCCGTCATTGTTACTTTGGGAGGTCATCTCTACAAGGTACTAGAGGTAGCTCCGACTACTGCCACTTCATTGATCTAGGAAAAATAGTGCCACAAATTAATCTCTCAAATATTTTTTTTTCCTTCTTCATGATCCAATCAGAAGGTGAACAGAAGGTCATTGCAACCACTACAACCTCAGCCCAAGACCTTTCTATAGAGTAGAAGTAGGTCGACAAGATTGTAGAGGAGCACGAAGATATTTATGCTTCACCTATGGGGGTGCCTCTGCACTACCACGTCCCACATTCCATTGAATTGGTGCTCGATGCTCCCTTACCCAATGGTCCAATTTATAG
>CBVK0103674630.1:0-10739 GCA_900067695.1 Picea abies | reverse complement strand
CATGATTATGTGTGGGAGCTTGCACTAGGGTGTAAGTCTGTTAAGCATGTTTTCA
This sequence comes from Picea abies, assembly GCA_900067695.1. Lineage (NCBI taxonomy): Eukaryota > Viridiplantae > Streptophyta > Pinopsida > Pinales > Pinaceae > Picea > Picea abies. The sequence continues at coordinate 10,684 of CBVK0103674630.1, read as the reverse complement.
ATGTAAATTTTCGACCTACTTATCCCAACCCCTTCTTCTCTTGATCTCGCGATGTTGGATTTAATCACCAACTAGTGACTTCGAAATAAGAAGGTATGTTTTCTTGGTTTGATTCTTAGATTTTATTAGTGGGTGTTGTTTGTTTCCTCTAGTCAGCCATAGATTTCTTTTGTTCTTTACTTAGTTCAAACAACATCGACATTCACTGTTCACATAGGATTCAAGGGCTTCCCTTGGAAGATCCAGAAGGTTACCAACCCTTGCCTCATAACTCTCCAGAAGGCTCCCCAGAGGGAGTATTCAACAACAAGGTAGATTCTAAAGTTGGAAACACACACTCTTTATAAGAATTTTGAATTGTTTCAGACTCTTTAGAGGCATTCAGACTCCCCCCCCTTAGACCGGACGCACGTATACTTCTCATGAACTCGGCTGGAGAAATTGTTGTTGTCGATAATACTGGAATACCTACCGGAACTAACACATGATCTGGAGTAGAGGATCCACTTTTTCAAAGTGAATCATTTAGGACCTTGACTCACACTATTGGAACTTCAGGTTTTGGTTCTATCCCTTTGACAGTACAAGATATGTACGGTAACCTAGGAGCGAGTCCTAATCGACCTACGTGATCACAAGTGCCTGAGACGTCTGTCACCTACATGGTACCTTTGGACCATTTCACTGGTACTACTAGTAGTGTTACCACCATTTCAGACCAAATATTGATTGGTTCTCACTCGATCCCTACTTCTCAGATGATCCATTCTACTACGATCATGCAAGACACCACGATTCCTACCAGAAATGTGGTTATCTCCCAAGCTCTGATTGGGACACCACTTTAGTCTAGACCAAATCCATCACTTCCCCCTGGGTACACAGCCTTGAAAACTCTCATTGCTACCCCTACCCAAGGTCCATCCATACTTTTCATTCCTCCTAGGTATAATGTTGTTGCTGGCTATGTTGCTACACCTACCCAATTTATCTCCGGAGGGCTTTATGTTCCTCCTCCACCTTTGTTTGGAGGATTTGTCCCTAGTGGCTCCAATACAATTGGAGGCACCAATCTTTCGTTCAATTTTGGTTACTAGATCCCTGTTGGAGGTCAACCTCAAGCTAGGGGGCAACATAAATTTGGGAGTCAAACCCAAATTGGGTCTCAACCTCAACTTGGGGAGAAACCTCAGGTTGGAGTGTATAACCCACCATATGGATAGAACGTACCTAGATTTCAATCCCACCTTTGGAACCTTATTTCACAAGGAAATCCACAATCGTATGGGGGACAACATCCTCAAGTTAACTCTTTTGTGCCGCCTTACTTCAAAAAATCATATCCAGGTTCCCTGAATCCCACTTGGGGTCAATGAGTTCAAACTAGTGCCCCTTATCAAGGGAAACCCTCTACCCAACCTCACCTTGTGGGCTATATGTCCCAAAACCCTTGACAACTGAGTCTGGCAGGAATGGCTAATTATTTGCAGACTTCTTACAGTCCTATCGATATACCTATAGGACTTCCTCCGCAGAACTACCAGTTTCCATAAGTGAACCAACAGTTACCTTTCCTGGCCACTTTGGACTTACCTGATCTATCTAGGATTCTGAATGATCCTATATTAATTTCTCCTCAATGGCCCATCATATTGGCCAAGTTACCGTCCAACATCCCTAAATTTCACGGTCGAGTAGGAGAATATCCTAATAATCATGTTATGACTTTTCATCTATGGTGTTCATCCAACTACTTGATGGATGACTCCATCAGACTACAAATTTTCCAACGAACTCTCATGGGTTCGGAAGAAAAATGGTACATCAAGTTACCTCGAGGTTTCCTCAATGATTTTAACACCCTAGCCATGGATTTTCTGACACATTACCAGTTACCAATTCGATACGAGATGGGAACTGGAATTTTGAGTTCTTTCAAGAAATCCTCCTCTACTCATATTTCTAATCACATCCAAGAGTGGAGGAGGAGACTGCGTTTAATCAAATTCCCCCTTCTTGATCAACTATTAGCCGAGTGGTTTACCAAATCACTCATTGGACCTATTTCTCATGATTTCTCCATGGTTGGTGTTGTCACTAAAGAGCAGGCAAATAGTCGTGCTCAATATCTTGATCTCATTTATTCACAAACATGAACTCTTTATGAATTGATCCCTGATGCTCCTCGTCCTTCCACCAAGCCCACTTCGAAGCCTCCAATATCTTCTCACACTATTGATGGTATGATTGACACTTTCCATGCTGAGAACCAGTCTTTCCCTGTCGATCACACCAATCCCAAGCTTAATAATTCCAATGTGCAAAGCACTCCTACTCCTACTCCTCTCATCGGTAATACTGTCGAGGTTAATTATGTTCAATCCACATCTACTGGGAAGAATCAAAATAAAAAGAAAGGGAAGGGTAAGAATAAGGAGGAAAAGAATAATAATCCACAATCTGATAAAGCCAAAAAACAAACTGTTTATGAGAAAGATAAACATAAACCTCTTTACCCCTGCCTATTTGTGGTGACGATCATTACATGAAAATATTGTCCAAGATGTGCCAAAGTTATTAAGTTCCTCCAAGGAACTGGGAATCCTTCTACACCTGTCATTTTGTCACAACCTTTTCCTTCTCACCAGCAACCCAAACTGGTCATTCATGACCAAGCTTCTCCTTCTACCTCATCTTATATCCTTATGTGTACTGGTGATTCTAAAAAGCACAAAGTTGCAGTTGCCACTCAAGCCAAAGATTACTCTTCGTCAAAAGAGAATGTTGATGATATACCACCTTTTTTGGTTCAACCTTCTCCCCCAACTTCACCTCCCAATGATCCTCTTCATCTCGAAATACTAGGTCTTGATACATTTCTTTGACCTCCTCCCAAGGGCATTTTCTGCATTCAATCCTCACGCACGTGTTGCCCAAAACTATAGTATTGTAGAAGACCTTGCGCAAGCACCCTCTACGATTTCAGCTCTTGAATTCCTTCAAAGTTTTCTTGCTCAATGGAAGGCACTGTTAAAGTCCATTGGTGGAATTGATCCCACAGATACTAATCTAATAATCTTTGACTTGGAAGATCATGTTCCAAGGCTTCCTCCTTAGTTAGCATTTCAGATCCAAGTTGTTGTTGAAAACAAGAATATCTGTAGAACTGTTTTGAGTTGAGTTTAGATGTTGCATTGGGATCATCACCATGATAATTTGAAATTGCCTTGGTATCATCACCAGAGTGGCACATTAGCCTCGATTCCCTGAGTTAACTCCTCACTACTCTCTCTTCAATCAGTTAACTGAAGACTAGTTGAATAGTTAACTCAACGAGGTGGTAGTTCACTTCCGTAACTGTCTGAGAGACTAGAATAAGTGGCAGTTCACTCCCGTAACTACTGGTGCATGTCCAGATCACTCTATACCACCACTATGGTGCATTGGTCCACCTAAATTCGAACTCATTGAGTTATACAAAGTATATCATGTGTAAGTTATTCATTATTCAGTATGGTTAATGAGAATTCTTCCATTCTTTCTCTCCTTCTTCTTCCTTCTCCAATTCTCTCTGCAAATGTGTGTATTATTTTCTAGGTAGATCTATTCTATGTAGGTTCAACACATATACAATTATCTCCCAAGATCCAATTGGGACACCACTTCCACCTAGATTGAATCCATCACTTCCCCCTCGATATAGAGCTCTGAATACTTTTGTTCTTTCCTCTACCCAGGTTCCATCCGAAATTTATGGAATTTTTGTCTCTCTTGGGTATAGTGTTGTTTTTGGTTTTGTTCCTACACCTTCCCAGGTTCTCTTTGGAGGGTTGTATGTTCCTTTTCCACCCTCGCTTGGAGGATCTGGCCCTAGTGGCTCCAATCTTCTTGGAGGCACCAATATTTCTATCACTTCTGGTTTCTAGATTTTTGTTGGGAGTCAAACCCAAGTTGGGGGACAGCCTCAATTTGGGGGACAACCACAGATTGGGGCACAACCTCAAATTGGGGGGAAACCTCAGGTTGGAGTCCATAACCCACTTTATGGACAGAACGCACTTGTGGTACCATATTTACCTTGGCAAGTTTTGTTCCAATGAAATCTACAACTGACTGGGGGGAAACATCCTCAAGTTAACTCTTTTGTACCCCCCAACCTCGGTCAACCATATCTGGGTTCTTTGAATCCTACTTGGGGTTCGAACATTAAATATAGTGTTCCTTTCCAAGGGAACATCTCTAATCAACCCAACCCTATGGGATATATACCTCCAAATCCTCCACAACCGAATCTTCCAGGACTATCTAATTATTTGTAGACTGCTTATGGTCCTACTGGTATACCTACAGGGCTCACCCCTCAAAGCTACCAGTTTCCACAAGTGAATCGAAAATTGAATTTTCTAGCCACTTTGGATTTACCTGATCTGTCTAGGATTTTGAATGATCCTATATTACATTCTCCTTATTGGACCGTCATACCAACCAAGTTACCATTCGACATTCATAAGTTTGGCAGTTGAGCAGGAGAAGATATGAATAATCATGTTATGACTTTTCATTTGTGGTGTTCATCCAAATCCTTGATGGATGACTCCATCAAATTACAACTTTTCCAACGAACTTTCATGGGTCAGTAGCAAAATGGTACATTGAGTTACCACAAGGTTTTTTCAATGATTTTAACACCCTATCCATGGCCTTTTTGACACATTACCAGTTACCAATACGATACGAGATGGGAACCAAAATTTTGATTTCTTTCAAGAAATCCTCGTCCACTCATATTTCCAATCACATCCATGAGTGGAGGAGGAGAAGAAATTTAATCAAAGTTCCTCTTCCTGATCAACTGTTGGCCGAGTGGTTTACCAAATCACTCATTTTAACTATCACTCGTGATGTGTCCATGGGTGGTGTTTTCACTGAAGAGCAAGCGATTAGTCGTGCTCAGTATCTTGATCTCGTTTATTCGCAAATGAGAACACTTTATGATTTGATCCCTGACACTCCTCGTCCCTCCACAAACTCTACCCCAAAACCTCCAACAACTTCTCATGTTGCTGATGGTGTGATTGTCACCTTTCATGCTGAGGCTCAGTCCACACACGCTGGTCACACCAATCCCAAACCTAATAATTCTAATGCACAAAATACTCCTTCTCCTACTCCTTGCACTGGTAAGACCATCGAAGTTAATTCTGTTCAATCCACGCCTACCGAAAAGAATCAAAATAAAAAGAAAGGGAAGGGTAAGAACAAGGAGGACAAGAGTAATAATCCACAATCTGATAAAGCCAAGACACAAACTGCTGATGAGAAAGATAAACATAAACCTCATTACCCCCTGCTTGATTTGTGGTGACGATCATTACATGAAATATTTTCCAAGACGCACCAAGGTTACTAAGTTCCTCCAAGGGAGTGGAAAACCTCGTACACCTGTGATTTTTTCAGAAGCTTTCCCTTCTTAGCAGCAAGCCCAACTAGTCATTCATGACCAAACTTCTCCGTCTACCTCATCCTATGTCCTTATGTGTACTGGTGATTCTAAAAAGAACGAAGTTGCAATCGCAACTCGAGCCAAGGATTACTCTCCATCAAAAGAGAAAGTTGACGATATACCACCTTCATTGGTTCAACCTTCTCCCTCAACTTCACCTCCCAACAGTCCTCTTCATCTTGAAAGACTGGGTCTCGATACAGTTCTTCGCCCTCTTCCCAAAGGCATTGTTCGAAAGTCTGCATTCAACCCTCATGCTCGTGCTACAAAAAACTACAATATTGTAGAAGATATTGCACAAGCACCCTCTGTGATGTCAGCTCTTGAAGTCCTTCAAAGTTTCCCTTCTCAATGGAAGGCACTGTTAAAATCCATTGGTGGAATTGACCCCACAGATACTAATCTCATAATCTTTGACTTGGAAGATCACATCCCAAGGCTTCCCCCTTAATTAGCATTTCATATACAAGTTGTTATTGAAAACAAGAATATCTGTAGAACTATTATTGATGAGGGAGCTTCGACTTGCATCATGTCTATTACCTGTTGGAAGTCCATTGGCTCACCTATCCTCATTGAATAAAACAATAAAATTAAATAATTTAATGGTATAGGTTTCAAAGCCTATGATATTCTTCTATTGTTGTCTATTACATTGGAAGGTAAATTGGTCAACATTGAGTTTGAGGTCTTTGATGCGCCTCTTGATTACAATCTTTTACTTGGTCGTAGCTGGATTGAATCCATGCGTGGAGTCATGTATACCCTTTTCTGTGTGGTACGTTTCCCCCACCTAGGAAAGGTTGTTACTGTTGACCAACTGGCCTTCTTTAATTCTGATTCATGTACTAGAAAAGTTCCCTTCATTTCGAACACAGCTCCTGGTTACGAGAATGTTGGCGTGGGTCTTTTGAAATATTCCACTTTGATGGGTGCATTTCCAATTCCACCACCCGATATTCCCTCTCCTTTTGTCACCTCTATTAACATGATATCCACTACCTCTCACGAAACCCATGCATCATATGACGCATGGGTATTCCCTAGCCCTGGTGATTACTCTCATTACAGCGACATGATGCATTTAAGTCTGGTCAAATATTCTTACCAAGCCATTCAATCGACAAATTTTTCCCCTCCTCTCTCAGATTCATCTCCTGATCCATTTCATGTGATATTTCCTACTGATGAGATGATTATGCTAGTCATGTCCATTTAAGATACCCCCTGGGATGATGGACATCATTGATCCATTCTCTTCCTCGAACGTGACACCATAGAGAGTTATCAATGGATTTTGACTCCATCAACCATTGTGGTTGTTTCTTTAGTTCCCAAGTCATCACACAATGTTTTGTACGAATGGAACTTGAGCAACATTTCACCTACCATTCCTCTCAACATATCTATTAAACCCAGAGTCGTGGAGAATCTTCATATTGGAGCCTCCTATTCTACCGATGAGGTCCACGAATACAAATCCATTTTCCAAGAATTCCATGATGTTTATGCCTGGAATTGATCCTGATATCGTTGTACATGAAATTAAGACATACTCAGATGCTAAACTCGTTCGACAGAGACTTCGCCTAGTACACCCACTTAAAGCTGCTGCTATCAAGCTTGAAGTTGAAAAATTTCTCAAAGATGGCTTTATTTATCTCATGGCTTTGACTGACTGGGTTTCCAATCTCGTTCCGGTCAATAAGAAACAAGGTACCATACGCGTCTGTGTAGATTATAGGGACATAAATAAGGATTGTCCTAAGGACAATTACCCAACCCCTTTCGTTGACTAGATCATAGACGACTGTGCTGACAGTGAAATATTCTCTTTGATGAATGGTTTCTCTGGATATAATCAAATTAATATCTTACCCACAGACCAACACAAGACCGCTTTCATTTTCCCTTGGGGGACCTTTGCTTACCGGAAACTACCCTTCAGTCTTCAGAACGTTGGCGTGACTTTTCAACATGCTATGTCTTATGATTTTCATGATATTAAGAACATTGTGCAACCTTATAATGATGATCTACTGGTGCATTCCATTCATCTCCAAGATCACCTGGCACACTTGAGGGCCATTTTCGTACATTATCGTTATTATTGTATTCACTTAAACCCACACAAATGTGTATTTTGTGTTGAGTCTAGATGATTACTTGGTTTTATTGTGTTGATACATGAAATTCATGTAGACCCCTTGAAGGTTGAGGCTATCCTTAATCTACCTCCTCCTTCCACTTTACGCCAACTCCAAAGTTTTCAAGGGAAGGAAAACTTTTTACGTCACTTCATACCCAATTATGTTGAACTTACGAAAGGATTTACTCGACTACTTAAGAAGGGTTACGAGTTTTTATGGGACGATACCATGAACAAATCCTTTGAAGCTTTGAAACTTTCCTTAACCCATACACCATTACTGATTCCCCCTAACTATAGTCGAGACTACTTCCTCTACTTAGTTACTTCAGACTCTACCATCGCCATGGTTTTAGTCCAAGAGGATGATTCACATGATGAACATGTAATATACTATTTGATTCGGAGTCTCACAACTACCGAAACCAAATAATTCCATGTGGAGAAATTGGCCTTGGCAGTTGCGCAAGTTGTCCAACATTTTCGTCATTATATCTTATTACGTAGGACCACTGTTATTTCTTATTGCAACACTATAAAAAATATCCTTACACAACAATTGCTAGGGGGGAAGTACTCCAAATGGATAGTGATTATCCAAGAGTTTGACTTAGAATTTGAATGCACTAAGTCTAAGAAATATTTGGTTTTCGTCGAGCTTATATGTGACCTCCCCTTCCTGAAACATAAAATGTGGCAGAAGATTCTTTACCTAGCGAATCTCTTTTTCTGATCAATTCTGACGACATATGGTACAGAGATATCATTATATACCTCCAAAATCAAACTTTCCGACCCAATCTCTCTAGTACAAATCGTCGTCGCATCTGTTATCAAGCCCACCAATACATCATTCTCGGTGATACTATTTATGGTCACGAGATTGATTCCATTTTTTGAGGATGTCTCACTTATGACAAAGCCGAGAAATATTTGAATGACTTCCACTCTGGAGCATGTGCCAGTCATATGTCTGGGCATTCCACTACCCAAAATATCTTACGAGCAGGTTATTTTCGGCCTTCTTTGTTTAAGGACTGCATCACTACTGTTTAGAAATGCCACACTTGCCAAACTTACAATAACAATATAAGATCTCACCCTTCTCCTTTACATCCTATAGTTTCCATTAGTCCATTTGCCAAATGGGGCATTGAATTCATGAAATGTAACCCTCACTCGGACGAGGGGGTATGGATACATCATTATATCTATAGATTATAAATGGGCCAAGGTGATGCCCACATTTGATAACACCAATAAAACTGCAACACTTTTCATTTTAAATCATATCATTTCTTGGTTTGGTATCCCTCAATCTATCGTCATTGATCACGGTAGTAATTTTTAGAATTTTATGATGTCCGAAATTACTGAAAATTTGGGTCTTCTCCATGAAAATGCAACCCCCTATTACCCACAAGCCAATGGCCAAGTTGAAGCAATTAATAAAGTTCTCATTACTATGGTTCGACGAATGATAGGAATTCATAAGACAACCTGGCACACGATGCTATTCTCTACATTATGGGCCTATCAGACATCTGTCAAATCTACCACAGGATTTACACCTTTCCATCTAGTTTATGGTATCGAGGCTATCTTATTGATTGAATGCGAAATGCCATCTTTGAAACTGGCCATTGAACTTCTCCCCAATACCTCTACTGAGAAAGAGCCTCTTTTGTAATTGATGCAATTAGACGAAACTCGTCATGATGTCGCTATAGTTATTTAAACTGAGAAGAAATGTGTCAAATCCCAATACGACAAGCATGTCAAACCACATGTTTTTTTCTAAAGGTGATCTAGTTCTCCTCTACGAACAAGATCGTGATTTTCTAGGGGCTGGTAAATTTGAGGCCATGTGGTGAGGTCCTTACATCGTCAAATGTGTTTTGGAGAAGGGAGCTTATGAGCTAGTCGATTATGATGGAATTACTTTGAGTGATCCTCGAAATGGGATTTACTTAAAGAAGTACTATTCTTAAGTCATTTTTCCATGAGTTCTTGATTTTTAGTGTATTATACTTTTTGCGTGATTTTTCGTTGTTTGGTTTCAACCTTCAGCTGCTTACCTTTCATTGTTCTTGGTTTCTAGATGTCAGTGTCTTCGCTACCCTACATTGGCTTCGTCGATGGCACTAGTCACAGTACTCAAAACTTAGCATATGTTGCTTGGTAAATACAATATCGCAACTAACAATATCGCAGAATACAGTGCAGTCATCGAATTATTGACCAACGTTGTGTCTCTTGGAATCCACCATCTTATTGTACACCTCGATTCACAGTTAGTAGTCTTACAATTGAGTAACATCTATTCCATTCAAAGTCCTACGTTTTTGAGGGTATATTTACGAATTCTCCTCTTGGAACATCATTTTGATTACATTGAATATAAAAACATTCCTAGATGTCTAAATACATTAACAAATGCATTGGCTAATTATGTGTTAGACAGAAATTTGAGAAATTTATAAAATCCAATCACATTTTATATATACAAACAAGTAAGACAACAGAAGCCTCATATATATAATGATAATTTTTTTTACAAAAATGTCTTTGTCCGAAGACCAAAATATCAAAATTGTGAAGCACATGGCTTCATATAAAAAATATAGCATCAAGGATGCTACTCGCGATAACACGCGACTACCCTCGCTAGCTTGTGAAGCAGTCAACCGATAGATGCAGACACACCCACTATGTGGCACTGATAGCACCTAGGGATCTCATTGATGGAGGCATCTGAGATGTCCACTGTCAATCCATCCAAGTTTTTCTCTATTTCCTCATAGTCAGCAGTGGCCAGTCCTGCTACCTCGACCCTCTCCCCATGCATTTGAAATGGAGATGAACCTTGAGGGAGATGAGGTCCCACATCTACATCATCAAATAGTTTTTGATTATTCATCAGATTAATAATATAAAAACATAACATATTTCAAAATTACAAAAACATTATAAAAACAAAAAGTACTTATTACCTATGTTCCCCCATTGAGAACCTTCAGGAAGAACCAAGT
>CBVK0103674624.1:14594-29380 GCA_900067695.1 Picea abies | reverse complement strand
ATTTGTGTCCCAGCTAGGTTGTAGACACCTGAGTCCAACAACCCCCCCTACCTCTACCTCGGGTGAGACTTCATCTGCTTCGCAGGTGTTGCTGAAAGGGCGGGTAGTTAGGGTTTTGTTGGTGCGTTGTTGAAGCTTTGAACCCTGGGTCTGCCCCTGTACCAACATTGGCTCTATCTCCTTCCAAACACTAAAAAGTGTTGTTCTTGAGTTGAGTAATGTTTTGTACTGTATGTTCCTTAGTTGAAGAAGAATATTTTTAAGTATTGTGTATGGTAGATCTTGAGTGTATGGCCAGTATTGATTCTCAAAAGGTTATCTTTAGAAGACAAACCCAAGTTGTGGCAAAAGGGGTTCGTGTTGGAGATCTTTATAGGTTGCAGAAAAATCTAGTGAAGCATGGTGCATTGATGCAAAATAGTACCAAGTAGTGTGAGTTATGGCATCTATGTCTTGGTCACCTGCATTATGGAACATTTCCTATCTCGAAGAATCTAGTATAGGTATTAACAGACTTCAAGATAGAGAACAAAGGTGTTTGATAAAGATGTTCTCTTGGTAAGCATGTCAAGATTGCTTTTCATAACATTGAGAATATATCAAGAGGGGGTGTTAATCTAATCCATTCAAATGTATGTGGACCTATGTATTCCACTTTATTGATAGGTAGTTGTTACTATGTCACGTTATTGATGATTTCTCTCATGATACATGGACCTATTTTTTGAAGACTAAGGGTGAAGTATTTGGAAAGTTCACACAAATCAAAGCCTTGGTTGAAAATGATACGTGAAGAAAGATCAAAGTAATTTCTCAGATAAAGTAGGATAGTATACTCCCCAAAGTTTGATTCTTTATGTAGGGAAGTAGGTATCAATAGGGAGTTGATTGTACCCTATAAACCACAACATAATGGGGTTGTCAAGAGGAAGAATCAATCCATCATTAAGAATGCCAACTCTCTAATTCATGACACATATTTTCCAATGAGTTATTGGGTTGAGGATTTGATCCATAAATAGTAGGCCTATGGCCCATCTGTTTGGTCAATATAGATACTTTTGTGAAATTGAATTTTGTTCTCAATTTTTTGAATGAGTACCCCTATGTAGATTAAGCTCAAGGGTTTTGTTCGAGATCTAGGTGCAATTCCAAATTCACAAGGCACTGGTGCTTCACTCGAATGTGCTAAAAGATGCAGTCGCTTGATCATGTCCTTTAGAGTAGCTAGTTTTGGTTCAACGCTCCACTCAGACTTCAATGCATTCTCTTTTTACTGCACACAATAGAACAATCTTTGAAATTGCAATCATGAATCTAAGTGTAATCCTTTATAAATGAAAACACTTCCATAGATTTCCAACTGAGCGATTTACATGTGAAAGGGGGTGTATATGGTTATGATATTAAAATGAAACCCAAAAATATCCATCTAAACTCACACCAGCTGACCAAAGACTCTTTTACACAACCCAACAATGAAGAACTATGCTCAATGGATGGATTTAGTCATCCAACAATGGAAAAAAAATTCCAGGGTGATTTTAGGCACTTGACATCAGATAAAAACATCTAGGGGTCTCTAAATTCTCCCAAGTAGTAAATGAAATACCCAGGGGTAGGTAAATTTTCCCAAGGGTCTCTGAATTCATCCAGGTTGTAAACAACATGCATGGGGGTCTCTAAATTTTCCTAGGTAGTAAACAACATGCCTGGGGGTCTCTAAATTTTCCTAGGTAGTAAACAACATGCCCAAGGGTCTCTGAATTCATCTATATAATACACAAAATGCTCAAGAAGAGGAGAACACGCCCAAAGGTCTGTAAATTCACCCAGGCAAGGGATAAAACATCCAATAAGAAAAATAATGATGTGTACAACCAATGTGCAAAAGAAAAGATACCCAACAAACAATAAATTATGTGAATGGGTGTTATAGGTTGAAAATCTACTTTAACATAAAATGTATAGATCAGTATAACTCATAACAAAAATACCCAAAAAAAATAGAATGCATTAACTCACAGATATCAATGTTTAAATGAGATTTTTATTATGCTTGGGAGAAAAATTAGAAAGGGGTGAGCTATACACAAAGTTTGTGCATTGTTACTCACTAACAATACAAAATTTCAAAGGCCATGGCTCAGAGACACCTTCACTTAGAGTGAAGATGCACGTTAACTCCTTCATCCACTCAACTTCAAGCAGGCTTCCCTCTTTGAGCTCTAATTTCTTCTACTGTCCTTCCCTATTTCTCCTTACATCTCCCCCATTAACCTCTTTTCTACGTCCTTCATTATGTTAATGCACTACCTTGGAATGCCAACTGTCACATGCTTTGTTTCTAATTCCCATTTTTCCAAAATACAAAATAAAATGAAAACAACAATTACAAGTTTACTACAATTTTACAAAATAATTTAGGCAAGAATCCAATTCAGATCAGGCTTGTAATACAACTATGTATATCACAAATAGATGTTCTCACAATATCTTGAGGGACATGACACTAGAGGAGGAATTTACTAATGTGAAACTAGATCTATCTCATCTTCATGTGATTGGTAATCCAATTTATATTACGTGCCTAAGGAGAAGAGGACAAAGTTGGAACCCTCCAATATGAAGGGTATCTTTGTTGGATATAGTGACACCTACAAAGATTACAAGGTCTATATTCCAACTCAGAGGAACATTGTGGTAAATAGAGATGTGAAGTTTGATGAGAGAGCTTTCGGTTCTCATGAATTTCCTTTAGTGATTGAAGAAAGCGAGGAAGTTTTTTTTTGAAAGACTAACCCTGTGACTCCTAATGAGCCATATTTAAGTGAGGATGACATGAGGCTAGGATTATATATTCCCCTCACCTTCCACCCTAGCCCATGGGAGACTGAGATGGCTTACTTAGACATTGCAAGAGACTCAATAAATTATAGGAGCACCCAAATTGTCACCAAGGGCAAGTGTACCTCATAGGATATATACTAGTCATTTAGCATTGGTTTCTTCCATCCATGAGACTTCCAGTGGTTTATTGGAGGAGAGATGTGATGCCTTGATGGAGGATATTGAAATTTATTAGAAAATTGTAGCTGATGGGAGTATTATGGAGTGCAGATCCAGGAGGGAATCTAGATTCTCTTAGATAGAGGGAGTTTCCCTTGGCTATAGTGTTACATTTTGGATTCTCTCGAGATGAGGGAGTCGACCTAGTTCAAGTTGGTTAAGTTGCTAAAGGATTTGAGGCACATTAGAGAGATTCTCATGTTGACAAGTTGATAATGACCTTGCATAGTTTGATGACTATACCATGAGCTTTATATTCCATGATTGATTTGATCTTGTATTGGAGATGTGATTGTCTTTGTGAGATGTCTTAGAGAGTTCATGATGTGGTGTCTGTTGATGTTGTCCCATGATGTTTAATTAGATGATGATGGAGTTTGGCATGTTGCTTTTTCTCTAGGAAGATATTCCTTCATATTCATAGATGGTTGTTATTCATTGGATGATTGAGATGTTGTGATAGCATGGTTAACAACTTTGTTGCAAATGACAATGGTTGATTATGAGACTGCAACCAATACTAATTTGCAAATAACAGGTTTGGTGGAGTTTCAAAGGGAGTCAACATGTGTTGATGTAAACATTCTCCATGTAAAGAGGGAGTGTTAGATTTTTGCGTTACTCCATAAGTATTTATACCATGTTTACGAGTGCTTCATGAGATTTGGGGTACATGGTGTATGTTCATCCCTTGGATGGTCCAGGATGGATTGTAGCATGAGAGACGGTTCATGATGGACATGCATAGTTGAGATAACTTGCTTAGTGGATGCTTGACCTTTATTGATTGCAGGCTTGTCGATCCATATTCACAAATCATCCTTATAGTCCACTTACCACCATGTATATAATTCATTCCCTACTTTTCCTTTCTAATTCATGGTCCATCATACTACTTACAATTTCATGTTTCCATGATATGTCATGAAAAAATTGCATGAGTTCACAAGACTTAGTCATTTTTATTAACTCCTATTGTGCGAGGATTCCTAAGTTGTGCAAAGATTCTTCACTTCGAAACCATACCTCTGTGCTCCGCACAAAACGAACCTCCACACAATATTCATTCCACACAAGTTCAACACTTAGTTTTTTTTAATTGTTTTTTCTCTCGTGTGAAGAACCCAACACCAACTCTCATCTTCACACACCCTTTTTGTTCCACAATTCTGCCACCTTCATAATGCATTCCACATTCTCCAAAATGTATAATCTCCATACTTAGCCATTTTCGATTTAAGTTGAGAGTAGAACTGTGCATGTCCTACCCTTCCTCACAACTCCTCACCCTCGCATGCATCTTCTTTTACAGAACCTCTACCTCCATACACCTGATCTCCACACACTCCTCGACCTCCGTACAATCCATACTTCCCCACAACTAAACTCTTGTAGGATTGATCTCTCTTTACACTCTATTCCATACTTAAGAAAATTCTCGTTAAGCCATCATACACTATCCACCTCTCTCGAGGGACATTTATGATTCATTAATGAATGCCTGATTTACAATGCAAAAGACAATAATTTGTGGATTGATGTGGATTAATTATCCCATTTCCCCATGGAGCACTTGCTTTTCAAAATAACTTCCATTTATGATTCATGCATGTCCCAAAGGAAATTGTATGTGATCAAGTGACATCTTATTGATATTATCTATGAGCTTAGCTTTTAAACATCTTGAGCTCCATAATTCATAAGTAATACTATTACCTATATCAAAACACATTGAAAGAAATAAAAAACATGGAAACTAGAAGAAGAAAGGATCCTTTTTGTGGAGATAATGTCCATTCTCTTGCACACCAAAACAAGGATTTTCTATGGTCGACTTCATATCAATGGTTTTTGAGCCTAACTCACGAGTAGAATCTTAACAACAAGATTTGGACGATAGGTCTGGTAAATGCGAGTTTCATGCCATAATTTTTTGACTTCGGGGAATTAGTTTCCTATTGTGCACACATATTTGATTCTAATAGTAGAATGATTTGAGTAGTTTCCAAAGGGAACAACTCAATTCTGTTAACTCCAAAGGTTTTCAAAAGAATGCTTCAATTCCCCACCTTCATCAAAAGTCTCAATCTTCTAGATGTTAATGCCTTTCTAGAGTCCCAAGGTGGTGGGGTTAAATTATTAAAGAATTTCATGGTACCATCTACCAAAATACCAACTGACCTTTATACTATTGATATATCTTTACCGGCGGAGCCATATCAATAATTTTCATGGTTATTGTCCCCGAGGTGTAGGAAAATCAGTGACAGAGTGTGATGTTAAGGCACTCTGTGATGTTAAAGTCACCGGTTCGAAACCTACAGGGAAAAAAAATCCATCCATGTTAAGGGTTGGTGTGGCTCAGGTCAGATGCGATCCCCAGGTAATTTACCTACAGGGAAAAAAAATCCATCCATGTTAAGGGTTGGTGTGGCTCAGGTCAGATGCGATCCCCAGGTAATTTTGACGGCTTAGATGCCCCTGAGTCGTGGTTTCTTAGCCACATGCTAGTACCGCAAATCACAGATAAACTAGCAAACAAAAAAAAATATGTTTCATGGTTATTTGCATGTATGATGGGACAAGATTCTATGATGTAGACCCCCCTTCTCCCCTCAGGGTTGCTCAACCTCCCAGTCTAGGATCGTTCTAATCAAGGAGTCAAATCAACTCTTCTCTTTATTAGACCCAAATCAGTTTACACAGGTCCCCTTTCTCTTCTGGTGCAGGTCTTGTGATGCCCACGACCTCTTCCTGCGCACTTTTGAAATGTCAAGTTTAAGGCGTTAGCTCTTTCTTCATTAGCCCCTTCCTCCATATGGCGCCAGGCTATGACTTCACGTAATTATTTGATTGCAAGCGCGGCCTAGGGTGGTATGATACCAACCTGCTTTTCTCCTCGCAATTCACTATAAAGAGCCACATATCGATGATACTGTGGTTTCAATTGTGACCCACTCTAAGAATTTTAAAGTTCGAGCATGTTCTGGCCCCGCAATCGGGCTCGACCATCGATCTTTTGAAATTAGCGGTGTTTCATGATCAACAACTTAGATCTATCCTCCTTTTCTTCCTTCTCCCCAGAGCGTGCTATCCTAGATCCCCATGACCTGTCAACACGTGTCCCTTTGAATCAACAGTCATGATTGATTTTGTCTTTCGACCTTCAGGATTTTCAACTCTCAACCCCTGCTTCCTCCGCATGACAATGTTCCGAAGTGGAAGATCTACTGACACCTGTCCTCAACCAATGGACGACTCAGATGAAATCCGACTCTCCACCTTCAGGACTTCTTGTTCAACACCTCCTCTTTCTTCTGGAGTGATTTCTCTGAAATGGTAGATCGTCTTCCACGTGTCCTCCTCAAATCGACGGTGTTGTCCTCGCTTCAGGACTTTGGCTCTTTCAACTAGATCAACGGTCCTTTGGCCCCCTTCTCGATCAACGATCGAGATTCTACTTCGGGACTTCGGCACCTTCACCTTCCACTTTCCTCCAAAGTATTCCATACTCGGAGTTCTAGATCTAGCACCACACGTCCACCTCAAATCAAAGGTTCTCTTCCACTTCGGGACTTTGACCTTCAGAAGTCTCGACTTCTCCAAATTCTGTTTCACCCGAAGACTCAGATCTTGTGGCATGTACCCTCCTGATAACAAATGACAAAGATCTTCTTCGGGTCTTCGACGATTATGCTCTCTCCTTGTCTACAAACTTCTGAAGTTGTAGATCTTGCACCACCTGTCCCTCTGGATGATGGACGGTCCCTAAACACTTCGGGACTTCGAGACTTCGACAAGTCCGCTCTTCTGTGCACACAAAGGACTTAAGGCTCGTGCACTTTACCTGGATCCGACGGATGTCGTTTCCTCACACTCAGATCCAATGGCTAGGATCTGTTCTCCTCCTCAACATGCTCCTTTTGATGTGTGGACATAGATCGAACGATCCAGATCTCTTCCTCCAGCTGATCTGACGGTTGTTGTTGCTCCTCCTCCTGAGCTTCTCCGTTCTCCTGGGCTTGGGAAATTTTCTAAGTGTTCAAAGGTTTTGGTCTTTGAACCTTCTCCTGTGAAATCGGTTGAAAGGATCTCGACTCTGCGTTTCCTCCTGAGCTTTGGCAATGAATATCTAACCTCGACTCTGGCACACACTTGCGCTCTGCATGCAAACTTTCACTACTCCTTCTGAGCTTGTGAATCTTGGAATAATTTCACTTTTGCGTGCACTCCTTGCACTGTCTCTCTTGAGATTTTGCTTACTCAAGTTCTACGTTTCAGTCCCTTTACTCCTCAAAGGGATTCTTGGGCCTTCTCGACAACTTTTTCTCAATGCACACTTGCAAAGCTTACAAAGTATTCATCAAATCTATGGGTGTCTTCTTCTTGACACTCTTCTCCTTGAACTCGACAAAGAGTTCTCTTTATGCACACTTGCACCTGTTCGATGCCTGCCTGGCAGAGCTCTACAGAGTTCTCAGTGATTCCGTCTCTTTGTGCTTCCTCTACACAGTTTCTCCTCTAAGGTATTCAACAACCTTGAGGTTTCCCTTGAGTTATTATCACTCTGGTGTGCCCTCCTAGCATATTCTTCTCTGAATCCACAAAGTTCAGATACACACTCCTTGCGCTGACTATAAAACCTCCAATGTTTTGTTGTGCACTCCTTGCACAGCCTAAAGAATCCATAATGATACTTCAAACTCAACAAATATAATGAAATCTATCTTCCTACTACAAACAAAATCTATCAGATACA
This sequence comes from Picea abies, assembly GCA_900067695.1. Classification (NCBI taxonomy): domain Eukaryota; kingdom Viridiplantae; phylum Streptophyta; class Pinopsida; order Pinales; family Pinaceae; genus Picea; species Picea abies. Next base: position 21,552 of record CBVK0103674624.1, on the reverse strand, counting down.
TCTATAACATACACAAACACACATATAACATTCATCAAATACCCATAAACACAAAGAAAGTTCATATGTGGGAAAAACTGCTTTTCTTTGTATTAAGATGAATTTCTATACAAGAATTTACAAAAGCTGGACTGCTACAGAGTCTCAACACTTTTTCTTCTTCTAAGAAGTTTCAACTATCCTCCCTGTTCAACAACCTCATCTGGGCATACAAAATTCCTACTTCTACTAGAAGGTTCCTAGGGTTCCTTCCGACTACCTATCCTATCAAAGTAACAACTAAAAACTACTCAAGCTACATTACATTAAAGTCCGAGAGTGAAACTCCCAGATCATTCGTTCCCAAGCATTTTTTGATCTTCTTCAATTTTCAATCAATAAAGAAAAATATTTGTGGATAAACGCCAGCGTTTAGGATTCTAAATTGATTCCAAGGCGCACTAAAGCGCTGAGTTGTCTCTCCATGTGTGCTTGCTGACAATGCTCCTGCATCATACTCCATGACTGGGAAAATCATGAGCTCCTGCTCATGGCTCCCTCTACTATGTTGTTGAGATCCTCCAAGGTCCCAAACCTAAAATTGGAGTTGTCCACTTGCTCCTCTTCCTTGCTGCTTGTTCTTCCCTGCTGCTCCTGTAGGTCCTCTTCTGTCCTATCTTTCTCTGATGAATGATTCTTGTCCTGATTCCAACATCAATCTCTTTATCTCATTTATTTCTTTGTCCAGATGTTCCACTGGCTGAATTTCCTCCTGCAGTATGCTCTATTGCATCTTATCCCCATAAATTTCCAACTTAACTTGTTGGATAAGATGCCTTTGCATATTTACCCTTCTCTCCAAGGCCTCTAGCTCTTCACACATATCAACAAGATCCATGTTATCTGTTGCTTCCTCCTCTACTGTAGGTTCACATTCTACAATTATCTCTTGCTAAGCTTCCTGGATAAAAAATTTGAGCTATTCCTCTTAATGCTCTTCTCCTCCTATTGTAGATCCCAATTCTATAGTTGCCTCATGTTCATCTCCTTGGCTGAAATTTTTGAGCAATTCCACCAAATGCTCTTCTTTCTCTATCTCTCGGGCACATTGAAATGTGTGCTCTTTCTCCTTTTTACCAATCTAATCAATATGAGCCTTCATGTTATCTTCATCTCTTGTGGCACTATCTAGCCACTCTGTTGTAGACTCCAGTTCTGCAATCTCACCACTGAGTTGTTGCTCAACTTCCTCCTCTGATAGATTGACTTCTGTCATCTCCTCTTGTGTTGGTTCAAGTCCAACTTCCTCCAGCTGCTCCCCAGGATGGTATGCTCCTCCACCTGTCTCCAACTTATCCTGTTGGATATGCCTACTCTGCATATTTACACTTCTCTCCAGGGCTTTCAGTTCCTCATACAACTCAACAAAATCTATGTTATCTGCTTCCTCTTCTGTTGTAGGCTCCAACGCTACAGTCATCTCCCATTGAGCTGTCGGGCTAAATTTTTTGAGCAATTCTGTTGAATGCTTTTCTCCTGCAATCTGCATGACTGTCTCCTGGCATCCATCTTCTGGTTTTGGATTTTCCAACCAATCCTCCAACATCTTCAACTCTTGATCCCATTGAGTGAGCAATTCATCTAAATTCTCCTCTTTTTCTTCTAGGGCAGACATCAGTGTCTGCTCCTTCTCCTCCTCTTTGACAGTCCTTACTAGTTGTATTTCCTTTGCTACACCTACATCATAGACACAATTAGCTTTAAAATAATTTGGCCCCATGGTTTCTTTCTTGGATTCTGGTTGCACCGCTTCCTCATGTGCAACACTTGTATTTGCCTCTGTTGGACTATTTGGCAGGAATATTTTAGTTCCCCCAATGATCAAAACACACCTCTGATCTTCTTCCATCAACACTCCTTGCTGACATGAACTCTCAACTGAGTTCATCTCTTCTCCCTTTCCCACCTGACAACTTGGCATTTTCTGTCTTCCCACATGGCAGTCTATGGGAACACCTGATCTCTCTCTATTTTCCCACCTAGCAAACTGAACTTCCATCACTACCCTCCCGACAATCTATGAGATCACCCACTGATCTCCTTCCATTTCCCACCTGGAAACTTGAAATTCCACTTCCGCCCTCTTGGCAGTTTATGAGATCCTTAACTGATCTCACCTCCTCCTCATCATTGAGATTCCTCCCAGTTTATGGCTCCCAGATGTGAACCATCTCCTTTGTGTCTCTAAGGTTTTCCACATGCCTCAGCCACCTCTTTAATAGTTTTTGATGTCCTCTAGCCAACAATTTCTTAACATGCCATTTTACCTTCCTCTTCAAAGGCCATTTGTACCTCCAGTGTACCTTTGCCTCCTGTTGCATCTTCAATGTCAATTGTTCTATTCTTGCTCTTATCTCAATGAGCTCCTTGTCAATTTTTATTTTACTTTTCTACTGGCAGTCTCCTCTTCGACCATGCTCATGGCCTTCAGTAGCCATCTTCCTCATACCTCAACCCACCTGGTTGTCTACCATTTGTTTCACACCTTGCAACACTCTTCACAAAGCATCAATACTCTATCTCCCTTCACCTGCTGTCTACATGTGAGATTTAACTTCTAATACCATTTGATGTCATCAAATTATTTCTATTCACCTTCTCACCTTTGCCTACAATCTGCAGACAAAATTCAGCTTTGGATACTACTTGATGTAGTTATACATCTCCTTCATCTCCTTCACCTAAAATCTACAGGAGAAAATCATCTCTTATACCACTTGATGGTATCAGAGTATCTCCTTTCACTGTCTCGACTTTACCTGTTGTCTCCAAGCAAAAATCAAGCTTTGATACCACTTGATGCAAACCCCCCTTCTCCCCTCGGGGCTGCTCGACCTCCCGATCTAGGATCATTCTAATCAAAGAGTCGAATCGACTCTTTGGCCTTCATCAAACCCAAATCAGTTTACACAGGTCCCCTTTCACTTCTGGTGTAGGTTCTGTGATGCCCGAGACCTCTTCATGCACGCTTCTGAAATGTCAAGTTTCAGGCGTTATCTCTTTCTTCATTAGCCCCTTCCTCCATATGGCCCTGGGCTATGACCTCACGTAATTATGTGATTGCGGGCGTGGCCTAGGGTGGTTTGAGACCAACCCACTTTTCTCCCCATAATTCACTATAAAGCGCCACGTATCCCCTTGGCGATACCGTGGTTTCAATTGAATCCTGCTCGAAGAATTTTAAAGTCCGAGCATGTTCTGGCCCCGCAATCCAGCTCAACCATTGATCTTCTGACCTCGATGGTGTTTCAGATCAACGAATAAGATCTGTCCTCCTTTTCTTCCTTCTCCCCGGAGCGCTCTATCCCAGATCTCCACGACCTGTCAACACATGTCCCTTTGAATCAACGGTCGTGATTGATTTCATCTTTCGGCCTTTGGGATTTTCAACTCTCAACTCCTGCTTCCTCCGAATGATAATTTTTTGAAGTGGAAGATCTACTGACACCTATCCTCAACCAATGGATGACTCAGATGAACTCCGACTCTCCGCCTTCAAAAGTTCTTTTTCAACACCTCCTCTTTCTTCCAGAGTGATTTCTCCGAAATGGTAGATCGTCTTCCACGTGTCCTCCTCAAATTGATAGTTCTATCTCCTCTTTGGGACTTTGTCCCTTTCAACCAGATCAACGGTCCTTTGGCCCCCTTCTCGATCAACAATCAAGATTCTACTTCGGGACTTCGACACCTTCACCTTCCGCTTTCCTCCGGAGTATTCTGTACCTGGAGTTCTAGATCTGGGACCACGCATCCATCTCAGATCAACAGTTCTCGTCCACTTCGGGACTTCGGCCTTAAGAAGTATCGACTTCTCCATGCTCTGTTTATCCTGGAGCATTTTACCCGGAGTCCACAAAATAACGACGCGTGTCCTCCCGCAGATCGACGACTCCCAACCACTTCGACTATTCGAACTTCAGGAGTTTCAACACTCCACCTTCGCTTGCTCCTGGAGCTCACGATCTATTGACACGTGTCCTTCTGGATTTAACAGTCCAAATTTACTTCGGCTCTTCTAGGTTTAGGATTTTCAAACTCCTACGCACTCGTTCCTCCCGGAGCGCTTTCACCCGAAGACAATAGATTTTCGCCACGCGTCCCTCTGGATCTAACGATCCAGATCCACTTTTGGCTCTTAAGGGTTCAAGAGTTTTCAACTCCTGCACAGTGCACACTTGTTCCTCCTGTAGTGCTTTCACCCAAAGACAATTGATTTTCACCACGTGTCCCTTTGGATCTAACGGTCCAGATCCACTTCGGCTCTTTAGGGTTCAAGAGTTTTCAACTCCTACACACTCGTTCCTCCCGGAGTGCTTTCACCCGAAGACTCAGATCTTGTGACACGTACCCTTATGATAACCAACGACTAGGATCTGCTTCAGGTATTTGGTGATTCCGCTCTCTCCTTGTCTACAAACTTATGAAGTTGTAGATCTTGCGCCACCTGTCCCTCTGGATGATGGATGATCCCTAAACACTTCGGGACTTTGGCAAGTCCGCTCTCCTGTGCACATAAAGGACTTAAGGCTCATGCACTTTACCTGGATCCGAAAGATGTCGGTCCCTCACGCTCAGATCCAATAGCTGGGATACGTTCTCCTCCTCAGCGTGCTCCTTCTGATGTCTAGACGTAGATTGAACAGTCTAGATCTCTTCCTGCAGCTGATCTGACGTCTGTTGTTGCTCCTCCTATTGAGCTTCTCCATTCTCTCGGACTTGGGAAATTTTCTAAGTGTTCAAAGGTTTTTGTCTTTGAACCTTCTCCCGTGAAACCAGTTGAAAGGATCTGGACTCCGCTTTTCCTCCTGAGCTTTGGCAATGAAGATTTGTCCTCGAATCTGGCGCACACTTGTGCTCCGCATGAAAACTTGCACTACTCCTTATGATCTTGTGAATCTTGGGAATAAGTTCACTTTTGCGCACACTCCTTGCATTGTCTCTCTTGAGATTTTTCTTACTCAAGTTCTATGTTTTAGTCCCTTTATTCCTCAAAGGGATTCTTGGGCCTTCTCGACAACTTTTTCTCAGTGCACACTTGCAGAGCTTACAAAGTATTCAACAACTCTGTGGGTGTCTTCTTCTTGACACTCTTCTCCTTGAACTCGACAGAGAGTTCTCTTTGTGCACACTTGCACCTGTTTGAAGCCCGCCTGACAGAGATCTACAAAGTTCTCAGTGACTCTGTCTCTCTGTTCTTCCTCTGCATAGTTTCTCCTCTAAGGTATTCAATAACCTTGAGGTTTCCCTTGAGTTATTATCACTCTGGTGTGCCCTCCTGGCACATTCTTCTCCGACTCCACAGAGTTCAGATGCACACTCCTTGCGCTGACTACATAACCTCCAATGTTTTGTTGTGCACTCCTTGCACAGCCTAAAGAATCCAGAATGATACTTCAAACTCAACAAAGATAATGAAATCTATCTTCCTAATGTAGATGAAATCTATCAGATAGATCTACAACACACAAAAACACATAGATAACATTCATCAAATAAAGATAAACACAAAGAAAGTTCAGATGCGGGAAAAACTTATTTTCTTTGTATTAAGATGAATGTTTGTACAAGCGTTTACAAAAGCTGGACTGCTACAGAGTCTCAACGTTTTCTCTTCTCCTAAGAAGTTTCAACTATCCTCCCTATTCAACAACCTCATTTGGGCGTACAAAATTCCTACTTTTACCAAAAGGTTCCTAGGGTTCCCTCTGACTACCTATCCTATCGAAATAACAACTAACAACTACTCAAGCTCCATTACATTAAAGTCTGAGAGTGAAACTCCCAGATCATTCATTCCCAAGCGTTTTTTGATCTTCTTCAGTTTTCAATGAGTAAAGAAAAAGATTTGCGGATAAACGCCAACATTTAGGATTTTGAATTGATTCCAAGGCGCGCTAAGGCGCTGAGTTGTCTCTCCATGTGTGCTTGATGATGATGCTCCTGCATCATTCTATGTCTCATATTCCCAAGTATGTTTTGTATGTCACTTATTACTCTTTTAAAAAAGGAACAATGTTTGATTGTGTTGAGGTAATATCGAATCATATTTCATACCAATTGGGAAATTATTTGAAAACACAAATAATTTTCATGCTATCTTAATTGGTCCCAGTAATGGTTTATTGTAACGTGTTTGAGGGATTACCCTTGAGGGGTAATCTAGATGTTGAGAATGAGCTTGTTCAATTTTGGTACCACGTACTATGGAAGCACAAATCTTTGTTTCAATTTTGTCTTATCCAATATGAGTTTCTTAATAAGTTTAGAAACATTTTAATTGGAGAAGCACCTGCAAGAATAACACAAGAAGCAACTGATTTAAGAGGATTTTCTTAAGGGAAAAGGAATTTGTGTATTTGAGGAAGATTCTACTTACATTATGTTGTATGGATTTGAGGGAAGACCTTTTCTTCTCCCTACCTTCATATGTGATCAATACTTTGTTATTGAGGTCTACAAGCAATACAAAACATGGGCCTCCCTTTTTGACAAAAAGAGAAAAAGACAATTTATTTCCATACCTTTTGATGTAGCCAAATGTAACAATGAGAAGTTTGTCCCATCTCACTGGATTTTCTGAAATGTTGAATGCATTTAACCTAAAGGAAGCAAAACCTCTCAAGGGTTTTGACCCTAAAGGCTTACTTTTTTATCACTTGGCGTTAATGAGGTAAAATAATATTTCCATAATGATTGCAAAAGAAATTGATGATAATGACCCTAATACCCTCGAGAAGAGAGAAAAAAAAGTATGTAATGGTGATTTGGCTATTGAAATCAGTTCAAATATTCAACGTCAACAAAATAGAACAAAGTAAAGAGCTAAAAATGCAACTAATGTTCAATCATTTTCTGCCCATAAGAAACAAAAGACAAATATAAGCAAAGGAGAGAATAATGAGAGATGTGCTAGGGGAGA